>PVLD010008656.1:0-82540 GCA_004027595.1 Dinomys branickii
CTGGGAAAACTCAAAAAACTATATTACAATCTCTTGAGGAGTCCAGGGGATCTAGGTAATACTAACTAGCTTGATGCTTGGAGGAGGCAACCAGTGTGGCATTGAGATATTCTTTATCGGTGCTTTCCTCTAAGGAACGGGAAAAGTGAACGTCAGATGTCGCAGGACGGTGGAGGAGGAGGAAAGGAGGAAAAGGGTCAGAAGGCAAAAGCTGATGCCGGTGGAGCGCCTCTGGTGGTGGGAGAAAGGAACTGCCCAACAACTTCAGTATTTATTCAACAGTCAGCGGGAGGCTGCTAACAGGTGAAGCCCCTCTCCTGGGTTCACGCGGGGCGCTCCACGTTCTCGGGCCTCGCTCTAGTCCTGCATGTGTGGTTAATCTCCCGCTCAGCTGCTCCCACACTCGAAGTCATTCAAAGCATCTAAGCGGTGTTGTTGATAGTTCACCAAGATGGCCCAGGGAGAAGATGAAAACGCAGACTCAACGCACACAGCTGATGTGTGTGGCAGCCAGTGCAGACTGGAGTTTGGGACCCACACGCTGGAACAGAGTGGGGTAGAGCCTGTGGCTTGGCTGAAATACCACACCGAAAGGTTTAGCTCGGTAGCGTAGCAAAAAAATTCAGGAAGGCACAGAGAGTAAGAAGCTGCAGAGGAGAAGTAAATTACAATGGGAAACAGAACAAGACTATGGGCAGAGAGGGAGACAAGAATTAGACAGTGTGGCATTCTGGGAAAAATAGTTTGTCAAGACAGTGGTCAGTGTTTGAAATGAGATTTTACTGTTCTTACACTATACACCCACATGTGTGACCCCTCTGCTGCCTAAGGTAGAAAACAGCAGCCAAGCGAACAGGAGGGTGCTGAGTTTATGTTTTAGGCTTGCTGAAACTAATACTATGGGCTAGATAAATTCAGACAGCAGGCCCCACACCTCTAAAGGTTAAAGGTCTAACAGTAGGCAGGGCTGGGTTTCTTCCCTGGCCTCTCTCCTTGGGTCTTGTCTGTGTGTTTCCGTGCTGATCTCCTTTTCCTGTAAGGGCACCAATTACATTGGATCAAGACCCACGCCATGACCTCATGGTGCCTTAATTACCTGTTTAACTGCTGATATAGTTACATTTTGAGGAGTCAGGGTGAAAACATCAACATAGGACTCTGGGAGGATACAAATCAGCCCATAGTAGTTACCAAAACTAGACTTAAAAAAAGAAAGAAAAGCACAAAGACAACTTTTCTTTGGCTGTTTAAATATCAAGACAAATTCTCAATTTTCTTATAGCTCGAGCTCAGGTTAGAGAGTGTGTGAACATATGCGCCATAAGTTTCTCAGGTAGTTTTCGCTGATTGCTAGGTTCTGTGCTCAGGAACTGTGCCCTTTTAAGTGGAGAATGGTCTGATCCCTGGGTAATGTCTCCTGGTCTTGTTAGCAACAATTAACCTTGATAACCAAACCAGTTTCCCTCTTGAATTTATGTGAGGAAGTAAATTTTCATGAGGAGGCATAAAAGGCTATACCACCACGATACCTGGAATTTAAATGAAATTTATTAGAAAGAAATTATAACATGCATTTATTCTTTATATTTTTCTTTTTATTACTGCTCATTAATTTCACAAAATACTGTTTCAGTGTGCATCTTTTGAACATGCATTTACTAATTGCTAACAACCAATCTAAGAAAGAAGGGATTTTTGGGATCAGAGCTGTAAGTGAAGATTTTAGTGCTTTGATTTTTCATATTTCTTAGTCTTCTGATTGTTCCTGAGTAGAGAGGGGAGAGGAACATTCTCATTATCACCTTGCAGACTTTTTAAAGAAGCTTCCTGGAACCACAGCTGTGTAAAATTTGATGTATGCCCAGAAGTGCCATGGTTTTATCTTAAAAGCTTCTTCTAACAATTCTTGAGGATAATTTGTATGCTCTAAATTTCTCCCATTTTATGCAAAACTCATTGACTTTTTTTTTAGTAAATTTACTGAGTTGTGAAGCCATCATCAAAATGCAGTTTTAGAATACCTCTATCACACAGTAACCTCTCTCTTGCCTTGTAAGAGTTAATCCCTATTCCCTGTTTGAGGTCTTGGCATCGACTAATCTGCTTTCTATATCTATAGGCTTACCTAAAATCATTTAAAAATGTGTTATGAAATTCAAAAATTCTACTTTATAGATAGATGTTAGTGGAATAAAAACCAGTAAATCTTTTCTCTTCCAGTCATCTAAGTTCTTAGTTAAGTCTAGTCATAATGGTTTTTAAAATGATTTTGGTCATCAGGTCAATAGAGTAATATATGAAAAAAAGCACAGCATTCTTCTTTATTCTGATATGTTCCTACTAGTGCCAAAGGTGAAATCAGACATTTACTTAACCTATACGCTTGGCCCTTATTTTAGGTATAATTATTACTTCAGAGATCCTTGATGTAGTTAAGACTGTCAGATGGTACAAAGAAAGTGTGGCAAAGTCTACTTGTTAAAAGTGAATTATCATTTTTTATTTCTAAGGACTGACAACCATTTATTATGTCTAACATTTATAAACGGACAAATGAGTAGTCTATAAACTTCATGTCATTACTTCAAAAATGGACGCTTATTATGTCCATTCCAGGCATTTCACCGAATGGTCATCACGTTTACATGTTTTCCTATGTGAGTTCTTTCCATCTATCTCTTTAGATTCTTCAGTGCAGTTCATTAGAAGTATGGTATGTGAAAAGGCAAAGGTAAGGCTGTGCTTCAGAAGGATAGGAGCTTTGGTCTTACTGTATAATTTCAGCATGGAACAGTAAACATGAGTTGTACATTTAATTGTGTGCTGTCAAGGCAGGACTGACAATGTTATTTATAATATTTTTAAAAGTCTATGTTCAAAGCACTTCTAAGGGATCGAAACCAGAGTTTATAGCCCTTTTGGTTCATTTCTACTTTCCACACAGGTTAATTATATCCATGTACCTTGTCCTCATTATTTATTAGAATGTTTCAAATTATACCAGCCACATCTGCATTCATAGCTTGAAAAGTCATGGTAAATATAATACTAACAGGTGACAAAAATTATTGGAAACCTCAGAACTGTATATACAGATGATCATCTCTGTATGGAGATTTTTCTGTAGTAAATTAAGCAAGGTTGGGCACAAATACTTCTCCTTATATCGATGATTAAAATTCAGATTTATTTTGGTTGATACATTGTGTCAGCTTGAGAAATCTAGAAGCTTAACTAAGTAACTCAGCAGTTCTACATCCTCATGTGTAGAGGACATGCCCTTACCCTCTAGGATGTTGTTCATTGTGTCAAGTTTAAAAGTTTAATTAATTGACTGAGCAGGGAGCCAGGGTCCTCACTTTGTAACATCCTGAGCCTGTGCAAGAGGAAGATCCTGCGATGATGGTGTGGGTGGCTACCCTTATACAACAAAAGGGAGGAAAAGAGGCTTGCCTCTCCCCTTTTGCACCTGTTGCTTTTACTGTTTTATGCCACCTTGAACTGTTGCCCTCGTGCTGGGCCATCCTGGCTTGGAGCCAGCTGATTACAGACTGAAACCCCCACAAACTGTGAGCTAAATAATCCTTTCCTCCTTTAACTTTGGGTGTTAGGTATTTTGTCTCAACAACAAGAAAAAAAGTAACCAAGATTCTTGACTGAAACTGAACAATAAATAAGATGTCATATATCTGTACTAAAATGTTGTTAATGTCTTTGCATTATAAATCAATATCCTGTGAAATGTTTACTGTTGTGTGAGATTTACTGGTTCAATTTCTTAACCTAGTTTAGGATGATCGGAAAATATCCAGCAATTTATGACTAAAGGTTTTACAAAATGAGGTTTTAAAAAAGTCTTTAATCAATTATAGATTAATTGTAGAATACTTGGAAGCTTTGAGATTTGATGGAATCCAGCCTATCTTCTGGCAATATAATCCCCTTTTCATTGATAAAGTAACTGAAGCCGAAAAGTAACTTTCCCATATAATGAGGCATTCTTGATTCAGTCAGTACCGGAAGTGTCCAGTAATTACTGTCAGAAGACTGACACAGTAAGTCCCTGATTTACAAATGAGTTCCATTCCTAGAGAACACGGTAAGTCAGATAAACTGGTAAATCCAACACAACGAGTCTTACGCCCCTCTGACAAGAATACACAATGTACATTGCCTTGTGCTTCCTAGCAGTTCCTCCACATCCACACTGGTTTTCCCTGTGCTTCTGGGGCTCCGATTGGGCAGTGTCCTACTGTATAGTACTGCACTGGACAGTAAGAACACAACAGCACAACTGTGCCAGGGTCTGGCAGACAGGTGCGCCACTTCCGTGATTAACTTCCATTTAGGAATGTTCATAATGTATGGTCTGTTAGTATCTATGAAAGTTTGCAATTTGAATGTTCGTTAAATCGGGGGCTTGCTGTACTTAAGACTGATACAGGTAAGGACAGGGAAGTGGTTTCCACAGGGCTATGCAGAAAAATTTGTTTTAGTGTGGAAAATGCAACAGTAGTTATTATGTGAATAAGGTCAAGTTTCACTGGTAGAACAGAAACTATTTACTCTATACTTTTTTGCTTTAAATATTGTAAATATTATTGTACACATTAATATTGTAGGTTTACATATTATAGACAAGGAGGTTAGAAGACTCTGGACAAACTGTGACCTGGGTGAAGGCACAGGCAAGGATCGTGGGATCTAATTTAAATTTGATTCAAATGTAAAGGTTTAAAGCGACCCTTTCACAAGCTTGTTCTTTTTCTTTAGCAATACGCCTTGAGCTTTTGGACTCTGCCTCTTCCAGTCATGGATCAGGTTTAACTCTGTAAGGTGAAAGCAAGTCTCTCAATGCAGGAAAATGGCTTAACTCTTAAACTAAGTTTCCTTTCAGGGAGATAATTTCAGTTTATAATATTGGGGAACAGTAACGGGGCATAGAGTGCTTACCTGTAATCCCAGAACTCTGGGAAGCTGAGGCAGGAGGGCTGCAAGTTCCAGTCTAGCCTGGGCAACTTAATGACTTTGCAAGTCCCTATCTCAAGTCCCTATCTCAAAATAAAAAAGTAAAGCAAAACAAAACAACAACAAAGACTGGGGGTGTAACTCCTTGCAGACGTCCTGGATTCACTCTTCAGTACAAAAAATAAAAAAAGGTTAGGAAGATTGAGAGTTTCTTTAACATTTAATGATGTTACTGTGCCAGAAAATTGAGTCACACGGCCTCTAAATTCTGTTGACACACTTCCACCTCCACCATACTTTTTCAGTCTTTACTTTGCATTAGTTAGTGTTTATAGTACATGACGATTACTCTCCTCACGGGGAGCGGCAGATTATGCAACACAGAGCAGTTCTTTTCTATGCCGTTCCCCTTCCCACCCTCTCACTGCCCTCCCTTTCCCATTTGCGAAAGACCTATCCTTCTGTTTCTTATTATCAACCTTTTATTTTGCTCTATATTTTTGATTTTTTGTATAAAAGAAACCAGGCAACTTTAAGTTATGTGTCCATTTTACTAAATATTATGATCTTAAGAGGCACACATTTTCCTAAAATGACTCAAGTTGATACTTTCTTGAGGCAGAATATAGATTTTTTTGTCCATTCATCCTTAAAAGACATATAGGCAGATTCCATGACTTAGCTATCATGAATTGTGGTGCTATAAATATGAGTATGCACATATCACTAGCTTTAACTCTTCTGGAAAGATAACTATATGTAAGAACCAGCCCCTGAGTTTTTCCTTAACCAGGGCACAAATGAGGACGAAAGAGAAAAAGGCACAGAATTATTCTGGAATGCAAATCCAGGGTGCTGTTTGCCTCTAGTGGACAAAAGAGCCTTGAGCATTTGGCCAACCTCGCTTTTATTTGTTAGACATGGGAGCAAGCACCTGGGGTTGCAGAAGATTCATCTGCCTCTAGTCATCTATAGAATAAGCCAGGTAAACAACTGGATCTCAGCTGTGTTGACTCCTCCCTGGAACTTGTACCGCGCCAGGAGGCCTGCATATTGTCGAAGAAGCCCAGCCTGCTGTTCTTCTGCATTGTGCTTGCAGAGAAGGTCAGTTAGGCTTTGATCCCCAGGGTCTGATTTCCTACAACCTAGAAGGGGAATGGCTGGGCCCAGTAAAAATTTGCTTTAGCTTTTTGAGGAATTTCCATACTGATTTCCAGAATGGTTGTACCAATTTACATCCCACAAACAGTACTGAAGTGTTCCTTTCCCCCATGACCCCTCTAACATTTGTTATTACTTGATTTCTTAACAGCAATTCTTTCTGGAGTAAGATAAAATTTCATTGTCACATTAATTTGCATTTCTTTAGTGACCCCAAATGTTTAACACTTTTTCATGTATTTATTGACCATTTATACATTTTCTGAGAAGTATCTTTTCAGGAGCCTAATTTTTGATTGGGTCATTTATTGGGGGGGTCTAATTTTTTGAGTTCTTTTTATATTCTAGATATTAGTTCTCTGTCTGAGGAATGACAGAATGTTTTCCCCATGTTGTAGGCTGTCTCTTCATTCTATTGATTATTTCTTTTGCTATAAAGAAAGTTTTTAATTTGATATGATCCCATTTATTGATTCTTGATATTATTTCTTGTACAGTTGAGATTCTGTTTAGAAAGTCCTTGCCTATGCTTATAGTTTCAAGAGTTTTACTGACTTCACTTACAAGCAGATTCAGTATTTTATTTTAACATTTAGATCTTTGATCCATTTTGATTTTAGTTTAGTACATGGTGAGATATACAAATCTGAATTAAATAGTCTGCATATGGGTGGCCAGTTTTTGCAGCATCATTTATTAAATAGGCTATCTTTTTCTCCTTTTGGCCCTTTGTCAAAGATCAGCTGAATGTTTCCAGGGTGGTTTATGCATCCTCTTTTGTGCTCCGTTGATTGATTCATGTGTCTGCTCTTGTGCCAGTACCATGCTGTTTTTAATCACTGTAACTTTGTAATATAGCTTGAAATCTGGGACTGTGATATCTCCTGCTTTGCTCTTGTTACCAAGGATTGCTGTTGCTCTTCTGGGTCTCTTTTGCAGTATATGAGTTATAGGGTTGTTTTCTCTAGTTCCATCAGGAATGCTGTTGGTATTTTTATTAGAGTTACATTCAATCTGCTTTTCAGTTTTGGAAATATTGCCATTTTGACTATATTGGTTCTGCTTAGGTAAGAACAAGGGATATTTTCCATATTGTAATGTCCTCTTTGATCTCCTTTTGCAAAGTACTGTAGCTTTTGTTGTAGAGGTTCTCACTTTCTTGGTTTAGTTGATTCTCAGGTATTTAATTTTTCTTGATTCTATTGTGAATGGTACTTTTTCCTAATTTCTTTCTGGGTTTATTATTGGTGTATAGGAATGCTATTGATTTTTGTGTGTTGATTTTGCATCCTGCTATATTGCTCAGTTTGATTATTAATTGTAGGAGTATTTTGGTGGAATTTTTTGGGCCTTCTATGTAGAGGATCATGTCATCTGCAAATACCAGTAACTTAATTTCTTAATTTCCTATACATATTTCTTTTATTTGTTTTTCTTCCCTTGTTATTCTAGCTAATGTTTCAGGTACTAGATCAAGCAGGAGTGGTGATAGTGGGCTTCCTTGACTGTTTCTTGATTTTAGAGGGAAACTTTCCATTTTTCCCCATTTACATGATGTTGGCAGTAGGTTTGTCATAAATATCTTTTATCAGATTGAGAAAAGATCTTATCTACCTATTTCCTTCCAGAATGGATGCTGGACTTTGTCAAAGGCTTTTGCTGCATCTGTTGCAGCAAATGAGTATGTGAGTTTTGTCTTTGCTTCTATTTAGGTAAAGTGTTCTATTTATTGATTTATGTATGTTCAAGAATGCTTGAATCCCAGGGATGCTGTCTATTTATTCATGCTGTAAGACATTTTTGATGATTTATTGCATCCTTTCTGATAATATCTTGTTGAAGATTTTTTATGTCAATGTTCATTAAAGATATTTGCCTGTAGTTCTCTTTTTTTGTTTGGATTCTTGTCAGATTTTGGAAGCAGGATAATGACTTTAGAACTCCTTCCCTTGGAATATTATTAAAGAGTTTGGTGAATATTGGCATTAGGTTTTTCCTGGAGTTCTCATAGAATTCAGCAGTGAACCCATCTGGACCTGGGATTCTCTTAGCTGTTAGGTTTATTTTTTGCTGTTTCAATTTCATTGCCCATTGTTGCTTATCTGGGGCTTCTGAATCCTCTTGGTTTAGTTTGGTGATTCATGTGTATCTAGGAATCTATCCATTTCTTCTAAATTCTCCAAATTTTTGGAGTACTGGTTTTCAGAGTAGTTGGTAATATTCTTTAGATTTCAGTGGTATCCATTCTGATTTCTCCTTTTTCATTTCTAATTGCACTGACTTGGGTCTTTACTTTTTTCTTTAGTAAGGTTGGCTAGTGATTTGTCTGTTTTCTGTCAAAGAATCACCTCTTTGATTCACTGCTTCTTTGTATTATTTCAATTGCATTAATCTGTTTCTCTTGCCCGAGTGTTCAACCTGACGTTTTCAAGTACTGTGTTGACTAAGAGTGGTGATAGCGGAATATCCTCATCTTGTTCCTGATTTCACAGGGGAGGCTTTCCTTTTTTTCCCCATTAGCATGATCTTGGCAGTTCACTTGTCATAAATCTTTTTTGTATTAATGTAGTCTCAAAAGCATTAGTTTCTATCCTGATCTTTATAATTTTGTTCCTTGTATTAGCTTTGGATTTGGATTGTTCTTGCTCATCTAGGACTTGAGGTCATCATTAGGCTATTTATTTGGATTTGTGGTGAGCAGCTTGATGATTTCAAGGTTTATTTTCAGTCTATACAGGGTAGGACTAGAATGGCCATTTTTTAGTACTAGTTTTGGCCTACTACTAACATGCTACGCTGGGGTCTCTACTGAACTTATAGAAAGTCAGTGAAGATCTTTCAGTTCCAGGTGGTTGTAACTCAATAGTTATTATACTTTTGTGAACCCTTTTACATGCTTAGTATTATGCCAACCTGGAGTGCCACTCTATGTATGTACATCCTATTCAACAACAGGCTCAAGAAGCAGTGAGGATTTCTAACACTCATTTTCTGTGTAATACTGTTACACCTGATCCAGCACTTGCACGTATCAATATTCCTTTCTTTCCTCAAATTAGTAAAACACTGTTCTCTGTTTAGATACTCCTCCCTTTGCTAAAGTTCAGAGGATACCTCCTGGTTGAGAGCTATAATAATTGTTATAAATAAACAATGCCTCACATTATTTATTTCTGTTCTCTTAGGGATCTCAACCTTTGGCACCTGTCTCCCATTGCTTGAAATTAGGCTCTTGTCCCTTAAAACTTTTTCTGGTTTTCTAGTTGCATATAGTGGGAAGCTGCTTCTAATACTTGCTGCTCCATTAAGGTTAGAGGAAAAAATTCTCTAAGACCTTTAATGAGTTAACATAATTTTATTTTTGTTTAAATGTTTTGGTCTTACAAATAAATGCAAGTAAATTTCTGATTACCATTTTGTAAGAAAAGCATATGCCAGATTAAACCGAGCAGGCATGCTATGTTTGAATCTAGAAGGTCCATCAAAGACTCATGTGTTTAGGGCTTACTCTCCAGTGGGAGGTTCTACTGGAAGAGGTGGGAATGTTTGCAGGTGGAGTCCAGTTAGAGGAAGCAGGTCACTGGAGGTATCTTTCAAGGGGATATTGAGATTCTACTCTCTTTCTCTCGCTTCCTTACTGACCACCATGATGTGAAAAAGTTTCTTCTACCACACACTTCTGCCAAAATGTATGGCCTCACCCTAGACCCAGAATCCACTGGGCTAAGCAACCATGGACTGCAATCTCTGAAACTGTAAGCCAAGATAAATCAAAAGGTAAGATAAATCTTTTCTCATTTAACTTGATTTTCTGAGTTTTCTTTTTTACAGCAGCAGAAATCTAACACAGCATAACTTACTGAATAGAAATTAGACTTTTAAAAATAATTTGAGACCACCCCAAATTACAAAAACGTTTCAAGAAGAGACAAAACTCATCTATCTTTTCTAAGCCATTGAAAGCAGTGTGGTGACATGATGTCTCAACAGCCCTGAAGGTGCTGGTGCACATTTTCTACAAAGGAGATCTTCATGCAAAACTAAACTATAACAATCACGTTAACATTGATGCATTACTAATACATAAGCCTTAATCCCCATTCAAATTTCACTAGTTGTTCCAGTAATTCTCTTTTTGGCAAAAGGTTTCAGTCCATTGCTTTATGCCTCCTGTTCTTTGTCTGCCCAGAAGACAAAGAACCTGAGTGTCTTCGGTATCCTTGACCTTCTTGATTTGATAATATGAAAAATTACAAGCCAGTCATTTATTCTGAACAATGCCTGCACTTTCAGTTTATATTTCCTCATGATTAGATTTAATGATGTAATTTTTGGCAGGAAAATGATGAAAGAAATGCTGTGTCATTTTTATAGCTATCGAGTGGTATATGATTTGTTTGTCCCACAGCCGGAAATGGTAAATTTGATAATTTGATTAAGTTAGTATCTATAAGTTTTTCTTTTGTAAAGTTATTTTTGATTTGTGATAAGTATATTATGGGTAATTACTTTGAGACTATGTAACTATCCTTTTTTTTATCAAATTTTCAACAGCATGCAAGTTTAATTAAATTAATTTCAATTATGCCAAATGGTGATTTTACGAGTCTCATTTCTTCCATATTTGCTAACTGGCTTTATATACTAAAGGGTTTATATACTGAGATGCTCTTTCCCATGCATATTTATTTATTTATATTAGTACAGTCTCATAGATGCTTTGTTATTTAATAGGTGATAACTATTAATATCCCCCCCTGCCTGGTGTTCAAATTGTTTTAGATTTGGCTCATGGTAGCTCTTTTAGGTTGTTATTTTCTTTTAAATTATTCTAGCTCAGGGTGCAGAGAGTGAGGTACAGAGAAATTAGGTAAATTTGTTAAGTTTACACAGCTGTTATGTTAGTGGAATTTAGGAAGCAAATTCATAGGCAAGGAGTCAAGAGTAAATAATTTCACAGAAGTAAGGAAAATGCCGTCTCACTGATGGGGACATGAGATAAGGAGAGGAAAGCAATCGGTAAAGAACAGATAATTAATCTCAGCTCCTTGTAGGCAATTAGGGTTTAATCTCACCGGGGTAATTTGGAGGAGATAGTATAGCAATCTGCCTTAGTTTTCTCACCAGAAGGGCATGAGGTTGGGGAATCTATATACCAATTTATGTCAGTTATATGTTAAGGGACAACATCTGAGAGAACTAATTCTCTGGGACTTAGGACATGCTGGATGGGTGGCAACAGTGGAGTGTGACAACAATATAATCCCAGACAAGAAATGAGAAGGGTAAGAGAAGAGATACAGCTCCATCACAACTAAGAAGTGACTGTACGGGTGTTTTATGCGAAGTCTGTGCTTTGAACTGTTATTTATTTATTTATTTTTTTGCGGTAATGGGGATCGAACTCAGGACCCTGCGCTTGCTAGGCAGGTGCTTATTCCACTGAGCTATATCCCCAGTCCTGAACTGTTATGTTATTATGCTCAAGTGCCTGTAAGCCTACAGACACCGTTACTGTATCAGTGGGCATTCCTAAGCCTCCCTCAGTGATGAGTCTACATGATGTGTGTAGAACTAGTAGGGGTTCCATTATGACTTAGCACTAGACTGTATCCAGCCAACAAATCAAAAGCATTTTCATCTTTCCAAATTTTAAGCTCGATGTGGGAGAAATCAAACCCAGGTTGTAATAGTTTGGATTGTCAGTGTCCTCCACAGGCTTCTGTGTTAAGGATGTGTTCTCCAGTGGACAGGGAGCCGACGGGATCTTTCAGAGGTGGGGGCTGGGAGAAGGAAGTGAATTCACGGAGGGCAGACCCCTCAGTGGTGTACCAGTGTGTGTCCTCAGCCCCTTTCTTTTCTTTGCTTCCTGGTTGCTGTGTGGCAAAACAGGTTTGGGCCACCATTTCCTTCCTACTGTGAAATAGGGCTTCACTGCAGATCCTAAAATAATGGGTCCAACTTACCATCAACTGAAACCTCCTAAACTTTGGGCCCAAATGAGCCTCTCCTTGTTTACATGATCTTCTCTGGTATTTTGTCACTAGCAGAGACTTAAGAGACTTAACAAACAAGTACATTGCTGGACTTCCTTGGAAGCAAATATAAGAGAAAAAAATTACAATTTAGGCCAGGGATAATTTGCTGTATAATATCAACTTTAATGCTTGTCAACCCTGAGACAGATATTGAAAAGTAGCTTTTTAGTGGTTTGTAAAGACCCTGAGAAGGATGAGGAAATACCCACAGAAAGGCTGAAGAATGAGACGCCATAGCTATCCTCTCTTTGAAAACTGAAAGAAGAAAGTACAACATAAATAAAAGGTGGAGTCTGCAGCCAGTTGTTTGGATTCAAGCTGGGGACATATCTCAGTGGCACGGCGTCTGCCTGGCAAGTGTGAGTTTGTGAGTTTGATTCCTGGTGCAAAAAAAGAAAGAGAGAAAGGAAGGAAGGAAGAAAGACAAGACAATTGTTTGGATTCAAATTTCTAGGTGCCCAGTCTATCAAGGCACTATAAGTTGAACTGTGTCCTTCTAAAAGATATTAAAGTTCAAACATTCAGGACCCACTATAGGACCTTATTGCAGAGGATCAGGTTAGTAGGAAATTCATGGGACGGGCTATAACCTAAGACAACTCCTACCCTTATAGAAAACTGGAGCTTTGGACACAGATACATGTTTGCAGAGAGAACGTCAAGTGACGACGACAGCAGATGTTGGCAATGTGTCTACAAGTCCAGTAATGCCACATATTGCCAGAAATTAGACAGCAGGAGAGAGGCAAGGAGCAATTTTTCCCTTGTAGTCCTCAGAAGAGCTTACCTTGCTGATACTTTGATCTTAAATTTATCAGATCTCTGAAATAATGAGTTTCTGTTTAGCCAGTCAGTTGTGGTACTTTGTGACAGCAGCCTAGTTAGTTACACACAGGCTTTCATTAACCTTTCTATGTCATGATTTCCTAATACATAAAATGACAATAATAGTGTTATTTGCCTTCTAGCTTTTGTGAAGAGTAAATTAGTTAATATATACAAAATACTTACACTTATGTTTGCTACCTGAAGACTCTCGGAAATTGCTAGTTGTTTGGCTCAGCTCTCATTCTCAATTTCTTTTCTTTTACTAAATACTAAACAGTATTTTACATGTATGTTGGATTTTCTGCTAAGCTGCAGACCTGTATAGTGTTTCCCTGCTGACACAAGGGAATAGAAAACATATTTTGACTCAGTGTTGTGGGAGTCACAGGATGTAAATGACTGGAAGAAATGAAAGTGGCTAATTACAGAAGAAAGGAGTGTTTTTTCTAGGAGGTTAGGGTTTTAACAGAAAGAATAATGAATGAAAGGTCTAAGAGGCCATATATCAATATTTGCTGAAAAAAAAGCCAAGTTGTTCGTCATCTATGTGGCTGGAGCCAAAGTATGAAGTGCTGTAGATGCCCCCGTGCTTCGTTCTCTGTGACCTTGGGCCTTGGGATTGATTCTGGCCATCATACAGTTGTTTTTAAATGAGGATGCTACATTTATGTACAAGATCTGCTTCTGAATTAGTATTCCTGTTTAAGTTTTTAATAGAAAGTTGAGCAAGCCTTCGGGAATGAAATAGTACTTGGGTTCCTTGTGATAGGAAGAAGTTTAGTGGTCAGGACTGCAGCTGGGAAGGATTAGGTGTGGCTGTTAGTCTTAATTATATCAAGTTGATTGGTTTAAAGAAATGCCCAGAGGATTAGTAAAGTACATTTTTGGGTGTATCTGGGCGGGTCATGGAGGTGTAATTCTGGGTACTTCCTCTCGAACTCTGCCTCCCTGCCCTGCTTCCCAGCTGCTGAGCTAAGTAGCTTTGCTCCCCCACAGCCTTCGGCCATGGGAGCCAGAGGGCCATAGACTGAATCCCTAACCATGAGTGAAATTAAACCTCTCCTTTAAGGTGTGGGTGGCAGGCATTGTGTTTTAGCAAGAAAGCTGGTTAATACCCTGGGGAAGACTGGAGAGTTGGCAGTTAGAAGTTAAGTGGGGCATGAGGGTCGAAGGAAAAGGAAAGAGAGAGAAAATGCTGTATAATGCAATCTATTCCCCGTGCAAATTTTGTTTTCTATGACAAGTTATTTAATATTGTTTAATCTCCTAAGGCTGCTATAACAAGTTAACACAGGCAAATAAAACATGATATCTCCTTTTCTATGTCTGCATCCAAATTTCCTACTTATAAGGACACTAATCTCTAGATCAGGGCTGGCCTTAATGCCATATGGTCACATTTTAACCTGATTATATCTGCCAAGATCCTATTTCCAAGTAAGGTCACTTTTGCAGGTTATTGGTAGATATGAGTTTTGTGGGACACTTTTCAATCTCATACACTCAATTTCTTCACCATAAAAGCAAATGATTGTAATATATATTTTTGCTTTACTTTCCTCATCTATAAAGTAGAGGAGATGCTACTTTCAACCCTGAAGGTTACTGCAAGATGTCTGTCATTCTTTGACTTCTCATTTTATTTTTCTTGTAATATGCTGACTTCCTTTAAAGGAATTATTGCTTCCTTAGTGGCTTGATAGTAATGGATCATAAGCAAATAAATATGTGAGCCTATGAGCAAAAACTGGATGAAAACATTGGATATCTATTCTTGATCAGAGAAATAAAAACACTAAAAATATATTCTGTATCATGGTGTTGAAAGGCAAAGACTCTAGAGATAGGCCGTACATATCTGAATGTAACCCTAACAACTACTTAACTTTGGGACTTACTTAATCCCACTTACCTCGTGTACAACAGGAGTGATGGTGTCACCCTCATCCCATCTGCCTGCTGATGCTCTTGTCATTGGGTGTGAATTGGTGAACAAAATATGCATACATGGTGCTTTCAAACTTGGGTGAAGATAAATACCAAAATAGAAAACAGTGGATATTTATAATAAGCTGCAATATGTACATATGTGTTTTGTAAAAATGCTTAAAACAGTACCTAGCAAAGAGTTGGCAACATGTAAATATGAGAACCTATCTATTTTATTAGTAATATTTGGATCATATCTTATGGTTGTAATTTATGATATCTATTTCTTTGGCCATATCTTAACTTCCGCCTATTGTGGAGTTTGCTTTTTTCTCCCCTCCCCCCTTATTCTGAGAACTCACACAACCTTCAGTAAATTTCCTTGTGTTTAATTTTTTCTGAGTTGATTTCCTCAAGATTGTTGTGAAGGTTAAAGAAGAGCATGAACATTAAGCATATAAATAACATTAATTCTGAGATGTACAAATTGGGATATTGAGAGTGGAAATGATAGAATTATATGACATTGAGCCGATAAACAGAAGTAAACAAAAATATTAGCAAAGGGATTCACTGTGAAGGAAGATCAAGAGAAACTGGGGTGTTGATAAAGGAGGACCAGATTTCATTTGTAGTATAAAATGTATGAGGATATTTGACAGATCAATCTAAGGGGTTTGCAGAATTGAGGCCTTGAACAATTCTCAAGGTATTATTTATTGTTGACAGTAATGACCCCCAGGACTTAACCTGGAATACACAGTCTTATTTAGAAACAAGCACTTCTACTTTTTTTATATCACCTGATTAAGTATTCTGTAAAAACAACATTTGAAGAAAAGCGTCTTTGTTCTTGGCGCCAAAGATTCCAAAAGAAAAACTAATGAAGAATAGAACAGCTATTTGTTTGACACCAATCCATGTAGATTCATTATGTTAAGGTGCAAATGTATACAATTTTAAACCTGAGATGAAAAGTAGCATTATGCTGAGGGATGCAATATCATAACATGTACATGCATATTCATATGTTGCCAATTATTCTTTTGAAGCTGTGTAAATTATGCATTTGAAAACTAACAACTGAAAATATGATACATATGGAAAACCTTTCAACATCCGGAGATAAAAATGGAAAGAAAGAGGATCACTGCAAAAGCTCTGTTCTGTCATTTTCTACATTTCATTTCTAATCACCAAACCTTACTCAGTCCTTGTAACTATCCCCATAGCCCAATTATCCTTGAGGCACCCGGGAATAGGAAGCATTCCAACCCTTATTAGGTGCTAGTGCTGAGCTCGGACTTGGTGTTTGAAGATAAAGCCCTTGTTTCGAGTTAAAGGGCTGAGCAGGTTCTCAGCTCCAGCAGCTTTCACCACGAAATTGGCTAATTGACATTCATCCTACCAGTACTAATGAAGGCTATGCTATTTTTGTAGGCATGGGTTTTGTGCTAATCAGGATAAATAGTTACTGCTACTGTCACATGAAGCTCCCCAGCTAATAAAGAGGACAGGTAGTTAAAAGGGAAATTAGGGATATTATTTTCAACTTGTAATATATGATACGAATGAAATTATATGGAGGGAGCAGAGTGAAGAACCAGGGGTGACCTGATGCTGGGAGCTAAAGCTTCTTAGATGGAGTCTGCTCAGTGATCAGGGCTTTGCAGTAACGCGAGGGATGGAAATGTGGATGACAACCAGACTCAGGCCTCAGAAAGATCATTCTCAGGAGTTAAACCAGTTCTGCCAGTGGCTGCAGCATTGAGGTCAGTGTATGTGTGTGCGTGTGTGCGTGTGTGCATGTGTGTGTGTGTGTGTGTGTGTGTGTGTCTACATGTGCCCACTGGAGGTTTCCTTTAAAAAAAACAGGTTCCCAGTTTTCCTGTTTTGGTGAGAAGATGACTTGAGACTTTTCAAGTCCAGGGAAAGTTGGTATTTAGTGTCTGATCTACAGAAGGTTTCCTTTGGGCACCCTGTGAGCAGTTCTTGCTCTTCTTGGGACTTTTCTTATATTTCCCATGCATGACCTTATTGTCCCTAAACTGTCGCTCAAATTAGCGCCTTCACTGTGCCAGTGCTTCATTGGCCCTACTGCTCCCCATTTAAGAACTAAAACAAGCCAGGTGTGATGTCTCACAATTGTAATCTCGGTACTCCAGAGGCTGACGTGGGAGGATAGTTCTGAGTTTGAGGCCAACTGGGCTACATAGTGAGTTCAAGGCCAGCCTGAACTGCATAGTGAGATCCATTCTCAAAAAGAAACAAAACCAAGAAACGAACAAAAGGACAAAGTAAAGACAAAGTTTAAAAAATGCTTTAACAACTAAAAAATGTCATTGAATTGAAGTTGGTGATAGTTATTGATTAAAATTTTGGCAGAGGACCCAGAAAACACCTCCAGAAATTGCCAGTAGCTCACCTAACATTTCTGGCATCTGCAGACCTGGACGAGGAATCTCCTAGATTCTCCCGGCTTCTACACTTTACAGAGAGGAGCTCGACCTGGCTTAATCTTAGATCTCAGGCTCTATGACCTTAGAATGAGCAGAAGACTTACCCAGTAAGGAGCAAGTCTACAAGGGATGTTGGAGAGGCAGCAAGAAAAAGGAAATAAACTTTTTTATGAGTTTTGGATGTCCTAGAACTAGAACCTTAGACACAGATTCAAGCTTGAGATTACTGCGGGAGTGTTCTGCGGGAAGGACAAGAGCAAGGACAAAGAAAAAGAGCTGAGTAAGACACAGACTCAGGTCAAGGCCAGCTTGATTTGAGCCACGCACAGGGACGGGACTTTTCGTATACAGACTTCACTCCCTTGAGACACGAGCTGGCTTTTATACTCCGCTGTAGTTCAGTCACTGGCCGTGACCAACCCCACGTACTGTGGGTGGGAATACAGTATGTGTAAATTCCTAGTGTGGCTAAAATCAGCTGGCGGTAGCTGTCCTCTGTCCAGTACTTACAGCAGCTAGGGGTAGGCGTAGATCTGGTAAAGGGACCTTAGGAGAATGTACTACCTGATATGTAAACATAATTGTCATTTCTGAAGTTGTGATACCTTTAAAGAGAGCTTCCGGTAATTGCCCTACACTCCTCTCCACTTTATGGCTCTGACAAGAAACTTCAGCTAGAGATGGATTAGGTGAAGGGAAAGCCAACTTTAAACCTAACATCTAGGGCTGTCCTTTGCCTACATTCAAGGTGTTCAAGGTGTAATAGCTAAAGCTGCAGTAAAGGGGAAGGGCCCAGGAGAAAACAGACGGATCGACAGCCGCGGAACGCAGTCCAAATTGAAGCACTGTGGGGTCGAGCGC
This sequence comes from Dinomys branickii, assembly GCA_004027595.1. Classification (NCBI taxonomy): domain Eukaryota; kingdom Metazoa; phylum Chordata; class Mammalia; order Rodentia; family Dinomyidae; genus Dinomys; species Dinomys branickii. Next base: position 18,245 of record PVLD010008656.1, read on the forward strand.
CTTACACCAAGAACGGGACTTGCCCCCTTCTACGGCAGACAAATCTGTAATGCAGGTGGTATCTACCATTCTGAATCCGTTCATAAACCCTGGCCCTGCATGATCAGCCCACCAGGCTCTGATCCCATGCTCACCACAACTGTGTGGCTGTTATTTGGTTTTCCAAGTGGGTCTCCCTGCTCTGACAGAATGTTGTGTTGTATTGACGGATACATTTCAGGTGAGTGTAACAGTTATTTTCTTTACCAAAAATGAACAAACTGGGTCTTTGTTTGCACTGTAGTCAGTTGTGAGTTTAGTTTGTTAGAGTATTTTCGCTATACCCGATCTACCCTGTGAAGACTTTCAAAACTGAAGATTAGAACCAGAGCCACGGTAACTTCCCCAGTCTCCCCGCCCTCCTTGCAGTGTACCTGTTTCCGACTTCACCACACACACATTCAGAGAAAGAGCAAGAACACTTTGGAACGCTGGCTGTTTGTGGAGAAGAGAGAATTCCACTTTGGTTTTTATGAGTGTATATACCAGGGACGGATGGCAAACTCATAACGGACGGCGAGGAATAACCCGCCACCACATCAGCGGTACTGAAAGCAGGTGACGTGACAATGAATGAGGGCAACAATTAAGCCTCACAGCATAGAAAGGGAGTGTGGACTGTCCTGGTCCCCTGTCTCCCAGCCCCGCAGGGAAAGGCGGTGAACCCAGATGGATGTGTGCACAGGACAAATTGAGTTATCCTTGGGTTTTGCTCATGCAGCAATGACCCTCTCAGAGCCTCAGGAGCGGGATCTTTCCCAACAGTGCAGCCTTCAGAGAAACCAGGTAGAGGAAAAAGTTCCCAAATGGGAAATGCTTGCGCAGCTCATGTGAAGGAGAGTTGGTGTTGGTCGGTTTGGCTGCAGTAAAGTGGTTCAATCGAAGGAATCAGAGAGGCACTGCTGGGGAGGAAGCTATGAACCAGACTGTAAAAGCCTAATCAGCTAAATGGTTCTTTCCAAAGACTGTGAGAGTCTCACTCTATGATGTATTAAAAGCAGATTGTAGTTTAAAATCCAATCATTCCAGTCCCCTTATATGGACAAGTAATGAGGTCAGGGAAATCTACAATATTGCTATGATTATATAGCCAGTTAATTGGTAGCAGTACTGGAAGAAGCAAATATAATTCTGGAAATATAATAACTATTTAATCTGTAGCAGCTATTATTTTTGATCATATGGCTTTTCTAAAACAAATGTCCCTGGGCGTACAGTTAAGAACTTCTAATTTAAGAATCTTTGGAGGTTCTAGGAAATGGAGATTTCTGTTTCTCTTCTCCTTCAGTCTGTACCGAAATCTAAGACTGAATACAGGTCCCTCTTGAAGCAGACCAGGCTCAGACTTGGAAAGACTGTGTGAATAAATCTGCGGGCCATATTCTGGTCCTTGCAGAGAGAATTACATCAGCTTCCCCAGCTTCAGGATTGGTAGGCCACACGGCAAGCTGTGATGGGGACTGGGCATGAAGAATGCATAGGCAGAGGATGAGTATGCAGGGCCTGCTGATGCCAAGGGGCAGCCTCGCACCACTGGATCATTCAGCAAGAGACTACATAGCTATACTTACAGCCTGTGAGCTTCCAGCAGCAGACCTGAGCCCCACTGAAAAAGTGTGCCTGCCCATCTGAGGGGCCTCCCAGCCAAAGCGCAGAATTAAACAGTCGGAACACACACCAGTGGAACAGAACTTCTGTAAAAGTAGGGCAATACAGAATAAGGAGAAATGGTGCTATGCAAACTTCTTCCCACTCAGAAAGGAGCAATCTGATTTTAAGAAATATCCCATCAACAATGGCATCAATCTGGTACCGGTCTGTCCCAATAGAGAGTAACCCCCATAACATTATGGATGTATCTCTGTCTGCACAAAGGTATTCCCCAAACCTCAAGCACAGTGACTGTTACACGATGGGCAATAACTAGAAGGTGCTGAATACATAAAGAGACGAATGGGCCCCCACTTTCTCCTGAAAGCTTTCTCTTTCTCTCTGTTGTCTCTTGTTGAATTTTGCAGTTAACATTCCACATCCTGTACTAGGGGATTCTTTTCCTTCTACAGTGAGCTTTCTTAGAAAAAATAATTCTAATGCTTTAGAGTTTACTGCACTATTTCATGGCTCCTTAAACAAATTTTAAGAAACATTGACAAAATTTGTAGAAACTCTGCAAGTCAACCGGAATGCCTTAGGGTTATCTTTCTTACTGAGGAGATTAGCAAAGCTTGTGAAATCTGTGCCAAATCTCCATTACAAATGAACCTGCTCTGGCCAGAGGCACTTGAAAAGCCCAGGAGGAACTTAAAGGAATTTTCAAAAAAGTTTAGCTGTCATGCTTGTCTTCTAAACAGACAAGGCACGTAGACATTGAGCTGTTTTCCTAACGTGTCTTAAAGAGGTCAGAAAATAGCCCTGTTTGGTCAGATCAATCATCACATTTAAAATTATATAGAAAGTAAATATTTGGTTTCAAGCAAAACCTTAGCTCTGGAGCAAGAATAAGAAACAGAAATAGGCCTTGGCAGTCAGATCCTTGACTGAGTAGCAGCATGTCATCTGAGCCAACTTAAATACCCTTAAGAAACCCACCCTTCAGCTAATTCTCATTTTAACCATCATTTAAGCCTTTTAGGGCACTTGGTTCTCTTTTATTTCTTCTGATTTTGCCAGAGTTTCTATTAAAGGTGCTTTGTAACCTATACTTAAAAGTTGTTTTGGGACTGGGTTCATCTTACCATCAAGTTCTAGGCATATGATTTGCAATAAAAGGGTCAATAAATTGGGTGTGGTAGTGCACACCTGTAGTCCCAGTACCTGGGAGGCTGAGGCTGGAGGATTTTGCCAAGAAGTCAAGGCCAGCCTAGTCTACCTAAAGTAGATTAGGTAGACTGTCTCAAAAACAAAACAGAAAAAGGTCCATAAGACAGACACAGCTCTTGACCTCCCAGAATTCATGATTTAGTAGAAAGGTCACACAGACTCACAGTGACATGCGTGGTCTGGGCGGTGTGGTGAAGGTTCAGGCTGCAGTGAGGGCAGCATGGAGGGCTGGGCCTCGCTGCCTGGAGAGAAGTTGTACAACTGAGCATGAAGAGGATCAGGTGAAGGAGGAAGGGGAGAAGAGAGTGGGGCACACCAGGGGCCTTGCGAAGAGTGTGAGGAGAAATGCGGAGTCTGGGGAGCGGATCCGGCACTCCGGATGTGCCGGCTCTGTCACCGGATAAGCTTCTGGGCACTGCACTCCGCGCAGAAATGTAGAGGTGGGAGCGACATCCCAGCCGCCGGGGTCACACTCTGGCATGAGGCCGTGTCTGCCTTGTGCCATTTGCACAGGTGTGTCGTCTGGGCTCCCTTCGACCCGTGCAGAGGTGGGTTAGGGCCAGGGCGGGAGGACTTAGCAATGTCGGACCTGAGCCTTGAGAGCACCGGGAACCCTCCAGCACTTTCCACAGGAGAACGCACTTGCAATAGCTCACTGATCAGACTATGGGGCAGGGCTCATGGGGCGGGGAGGTGGACGAGGACTGCAATAGTCACTCAGGAAAGACGAGGGAGGCCTCTATCAGGGCCAGTTCGGAGGTAAGTGCTCAGTGGCCACTGGAGGAGGTGGAAAGGTCATTAAGGATGTAGTCTTGTGCAGCTAGGTTTCCCAGCAGCAGGAGAGCAGGGTGAATAGGGAGATGCTGACTTCAGTTTTGGACATTCTTGGGTTTTTAGGTGTCTGTGATGCACCCCAGATGGAGAGAGCTATGGATAGTTGGATACATGAGTCCACAGCTCAGGAAAAGATTAGACTGGAGATACACAAAACATGGGTGCAAAGTTATTGGGAATAGGTTACCCAGGAGAAGTATGTACAGTTAAAACAGAAGTGAGCACACAGTAGAACCCCAAGAGACTTGGCTGCTTAAACAGCAGATAAAGAAAACCTCCCTGTGTAGGAGACTGCAAAATAGTAACTGAAGGTTTTGTTAATGGCCCGCATGATCCACCCAGCCCCCATACAGCTGTTAGAGGCGGCCAGGTTTCAAGAGGAAGTCTGATCAGGCAAAGACTAAATCATGTTTATAAAAGCCATTAGTGACACTTTGGAAACAAGGTGTTTGGAATGGGAAGACTGGAAACACGAAGAGCTAACAAGGCCCTGCGCATGCAGTGTGAGAGGCATGTTCCACCTGCATGAACGGGGAGCTTGAATTTCCCCTTTACTTTCATGATAGGAATAAAGAGTGACTGGAAAAGCAAGTGATTTCAGTGATTGAAAGGAAAAGCACAACCAGTCTTTGCAAAAGAATGGAATGAAAATACTTTTCTTTCATCAAACGCTTGAAAATCTTGTTTTCTCTGCTCTCTGAGAAAGGGGCCACCAAGTTTTGGGTTCTAATAATTCTGGCTTCGATTTTCATCGGCCCCTGAGGTCTGATCAAAGTGAAGGAGAAAACAAGGGCTTTTGAGGGATGAAACCAAAAGATAAAGTAGAGAAGAGGGTGGAGAACAGGACAGGGGACAGAGGAGGCCCAGTCCTGTCCTTCAGGAGAGTGAACTCCATGCCCCGGGGTCTCTGGGAGCTGAGCCATCACCAGTAACGCCACTGTCTAACCCGCATCAGGGCTGTGTCTGTGGCTCCTCCAGGCTCCTTGTAGAGAAGAAGTGTCGCAAGCTGCTCCAGTACTGCAGCCTGTCCAAGTATGGGAGGCTTTGCCTATTTCCTCAAACAGTCCCCACCATTTATGCCCTAAGAAACCCATGAATATAAAGAAGACCCATGCTCCTCTGGTGGAGATACGATAGAGGTTCCTTAACTTGTCTTAGGCAAGGCCACGAAACAGCAGCTGCGCGCAGTAACCTGAGCTGGGACATTACTCAGAGACACCTTTGTAAACAAAGTGAAGCAAGCACGAGGAAGGATGGCCTGGAAGCTGGGGTGGGGAGGGGCCTAGAAGGTGAGCACCGATTATACATAAAGTAGGAAGGAGGAAGGGGGCACAGTGCCTGACCGGGCAGGGCCCGAGGGGCAGAGAGCTCTAGAAGAACTCCCAGATTTCACTCCTGTGATTAGAAACATATTTTAGAAAAAGCACACCTGAAGTATTTTCTCCAAGTATCCTCCTTGGGAGGCAGGTGGTCAAGGCCCGAGAGGAAACCTGAGCTTCCTGGGACCCAGATGTTTGGTGCATCCTTGTTATTTAGGAGCAGGAGAACAACTAGATTGTTGTACTTTATACCTAGTCAGTGACCGTTTTTCATCCATTGCCCTTCATGTGTCACTTGCATTTGATTTTTTTTTTTTTTTTTTTGGCGGTACTGGGGATCGAACTCAGGACCCTGCGCTTGCTAGGCAGGCGCTTATTCCACTGAGCTATATCCCCAGCCCCGCATGATTTTTTAAATTTTTTTTTTTTTTTTTTTGCATTTGAAAAACAAGCACTTTTGGCACTCGCAGACTTATTTAAATAGTTCCTTATCCATACAGTGACTGGGTATCTGTTTGAATGAGGAGGACCAGATTTTGCGATCCCAGTGGGGTTGCATTAACCCACATTTTAGACAGGCAGGTTAAAATAGTGAGTAAAAATGTGGGGCTGGGGATATAGCTCAGTGGAATAAGCGCTTGCCTAGCAAGCGCAGGGTCCTGAGTTCGATCCCCAGTACCGCAAAAAAAACAAAAAAACAAAAAAAACAAAATTAAAATAGTGAGTAAAAATGTGGCTTCCTCAACCGCCTTAAACCAGACCCCAGTTAATTGACTTGTACCTTAATTGACTTGTAGCCTGGGCAAACCATTCGGTGTCCTGAAGACTTTACCTTTTCATTTTTAAATAAGATTGGTGGGAAAATTAAACATGATATGTGTATAGATATTTACTACTCTGCCTGGCTTATAGAAAAGTATTAATAATTAATTATTAGTTTCTATTACTATAGGGCTGCTTTAATATAGTATTTATGAATAGTCTGGGAGCCCCTCTTCTATTAAGTTCTCAAAGCCCATTGTGCTAGTACTGGCTCTTTAAAAGCTTTTATTTTGTTAGTACTGTACACATTTGTAGTACATTGTGATACATTCAGACTGTGGTTGTTGCATGTACACGACACCTCCCCTTACGTCCTCTTTCCTTGCCCTCCTGCTCTGATATCTCGGTCCCCTCTCAGTTTGCGAAAGAACCATCTCCGTGTTTTCTGCTGTTTGCTATCTAGTTTGCTCTTTGCTTAGATCTTGGGTTTCTCATATGAGATAAACTATGTGATATTTAAGATTATGTGAGTACTTTATTTCATTTAACGTTATGGTCTCCAGGTGCATGCGTTTTCATACAAATGACTCCTGTATATTTACGGCGGAGAGGTCCTGCAGTCTGCATACGCACCGCCTTTGGTCTGTCTGTTCATCTGCTAGTGGACATGTGAACCACTACCCGCATTTACTGTTATGACTTTTGCTGCTATAAGCCTGGGCATACACGCATCACTGTAATATGCTGTCTTTAACTCTTTTGGAAAGGCACCTAGAAGGGGAATAGCAGGGTTGAAAGGAATTTTATTTTAAGCTTTTTAAGGTTTCTTCATAATGATTTCCACAGCGGCTGTCTGAGTTCACATTCCCACCAGCAGTGTAGCAGTGGTCCTTTTCTCCTACAGCTTCACTAGCATTTCTTTGATTTCTTGATGATAGATGTTCTTTTTGGAGTAAGGGGGTATCTCAATGTTGTTGTAACTGGCATGTCTTTAGCGGCCAGAGTTATTGAACCTTTTTGGCCCTTTGTAGTTCTTCTGAGAAGAGCCTGTTCATGTCTGCTGCCTATTTTTTTGATCGGGTCTTTTATATTTTTAGGGGTCTAATTTTTTTGAGTTCTTTGTATATTGTAGTTAGTGCTAGTTTTTAATTTCTTCACTATCTTCATTCTGTCTTTTCTTTAATTAATTTGCTTTCAAATTACGTACTCAACAATATTGGCTATGCACTTATATATAAAAGCCAGACAATGTGCTGGGGCAAATTTTGGAATTCTGTATATAGTTTATCTCATTCAACTTCGAATTATAGCCTGCACTGTCACAGGCACCTTAACATTGAATCATCATAAAACCTTATGGAAATTAAGAGACTTGATCGAGGCTGTGCAGATGATCATTGATAGAGCTAGTATCTCACACAATTTTATAATTCTAAATGCTACTGCACCAAACTGATTTTCCTGATGTTAGCACAAGAGATAAGCAAAGAGAAACTTTTCTGAGAGATACAGGATTACACCAATTTATAAAAATCCAAGCTATTTTGACATTGTATGGGTATAACAGAACAAGAATTTAATTTTTTAGTTTGGTTCTTTAAACCATATTTTTATAGGAGGAGTCACTTTCTGTCTATTCTTCCTCGAGGAGACCTGTCCCTGTGCCTCAAACGCACACAGCTGGGGCAGGTTACTCCACCCTGGCTTGAAAGGTTTGGCTGGGCAATCTACAGGGGAGATCCCTTTCCTCTTGCTAGTGGGAATGTGTCCTTATTCAGGGTATGGAGCTGCAGGAAAGACTTGGCTCTCTCAGATGCAAGGGGGGAAAACAAATACAGCGCCAAGAAAATACGGGCCAGAGCAACATTTGGCAAAAAAATTCCGGGTGGCACTGTATGAAGAAGTCTTTTGGAAGGGTTCTTTGTGTATCTTTATTGAATCTCTTTCAGCAGGTGTAGCTATTTGTACCATTTATAAATGAAATATAGTTGACATAAATTGTGAAAATAGTACGAAAATAATTTCAGACTTTGCCATCAACTTGGAATTTGTTCTTTATTTTTCTCCTTTGAATGGCACCTTGTAAAGAAGGTTGTGATAAGCTCTTATCTCTTCAGCTTGTCTGGACTATGTTCTTAGCTTTTCAGTGAAGCAAGGCCTCAGTGTTGGGGATGATTAGTTTTTTGTCAGATGTAAACTGTCCTCTGGTCCAGGGTCTGAATAACTGTGAGGACTCTGTTAATAAAAGTCTCTAGTTCAGCCTGTTATCACTGAACGATTGTTTTTCATGGAATACTTATTCTTACCATTCAAGAAATCGGTAATGTTGTCATTTCAACAGCTTCTTTTTACGGCAAATGCCACATGCATATCTCCTCCCACTCCACAACACTACCTAGTATGCAGACACAACTTTACCCAAGCAAACTTTAAGAGGTATAAATAAATAATTTTGCATTTTTCCTCATAGGACAAATGACTAAATGCTAATTTGGAACCTGGCAAACTTGGCTTGCTTGTTAGAACATTTTAGAATAATGTGCCCCTGTACTGCAATTCACACCATATATCTTATTTTATATGGCAAATCCCCAAATGAATAAATGCATTGTGTTCCTGCTAATGCTATTTTCTGGAAGACAGGAAACTTATGTGTGGCAGAAGCAGAAATTTAGTGTTGTTTCTGCTGACTGAATCCTATTTTTCATTTATATATTCCTACCATACTTGGCGGAAACGATCTTATTTCTACAAGTTTGTCTGTATCATGACCCACAATATCACCTCCGACATTTCATGAATTACTTTACTCCCTGATATTTAGCATGTCTATCTTTTAGCAACCATAGACAGACAGGGGTTTCTGTTGGAAGATTTTGTGCACACTAGACTGTCTACATTAAATTCAGTCTCTTTTTAAAGTTAGTAGAATTATGTTCTTTTCAAATTTATTTGAAATTCTTTCAAATATTTGAAGGGCTACTTAATATTCAAAAACTAAACAGTACCAAGCAGGAATCTGGCAATTCTGTCTCTAAGAACTTCTGCTTTGGGTCTAAAATTATTTTTAAGCAAATAACAATACCAGTTGTGTATTGCTCATTGGTCTAGGCCGGTCGTGGTGAATGTGTGGCTCACATGCCCCAGCCTGCTGTTTGTTATCACCGAAACCTCAAGGAGTTTTGTCGTCACTCTTCTAGGCAATAGTGGAGTACCAGTAGGAAGGACAAAGTCTGTTCTCAAGTAATTTATATTCCAGTTAAAAGAGGAAGAAATGCACCGGTAAACTCATTTATGTGTTATATGCTACATGTCCTTTGGGGTAGATAAAAATTAGAGTGGCAGTTGTTAATGTACATGGACTGATTACACAGGGCAGCTCTGATAATAGGACATGCAAAATGAGTACTAAGAAGTAGACTTGGCAAATGAAAGGTCAGGTGACTGGAAAAACCATCTATATACAGGACTGAGAGTGAACTGGAATGAAATAATTTACCATTCACTAGCCCCTGTCTCATACCAGCTATTAAATGTTTTGAAAATCTTCTCTGTAAATGATGACAAGAAGTTTGACAGGAAGATTTCCATAGAAGGACACAGTGAGACAGCTGCCAAGTCCTTTAAGGAACAGGCGGAATGACCTAGAGGTGTGGGTATCAATGCAATAAGGACAGACAGGTGGTGATATGGGTTAGTGGCCTTGAGCCTTAAAATAGCTGAAATGTTTTAAGGAGCAGGGAGTGATAACAGCTTGTGAGTGGCCCTGGGGAACAAGGTGCATACCTTTACCACCTCCAGACTTAGTGAAATACATAATGAGGGAGAAAAAAGATTGTGCTTGAGTTAGCTATCTCCGAGAAGCATCCTCAGAAGACAGCCAGACTTCAGTTAGACAGGACTGGAGGGAGTTTAGAGAGCTGAAAGGTGAAGGCCATTTCATCAATGAAAGGTGGAGAGCCTAAAGGGTATAATGAAAGATCAGGGAGAGTTCAGTTAGTTATGGAAACTCGAGTCAGATTAAGAAAATAGACCTATATGGGAATTAGAGCCTGGGTGACTGGGACCTAATAAGGTGTACTCAGATAGGATAGGATGAGATGTGACCTGAAGGCTTCTCACAGTGAGTGCGGTATCTTTCTGGAGGAAATACAGATCTCAGGATCCCTTGAACATTCATACAAATGGTGTTCTAGAAGCAACCGAAGCACTGTAACATCCATAGGACATATGACTCTATGGGATTTGCTGTGAGATCTAATGTTACATGGTGGATGTCACAGGACCAATTAGAGAGGTGCCTGTCATGGTTTAAATTGAAGTGTCCCCCACAACTCATGTAGTGGATCAGTCTGTTGATAGATTCTTCCACTGATGAGTGCATAGCTCAGTGAGCTACTAGTAGATGAGGCCTAGTTGGAGGAAATAGGTCACTGAGGGTGTGTCTTTGAAGAATACATCTTTTCTGTGGTTCTCTTGGTTTTTCTTTCCTGAGGTGAACAGATTTCCTCCATTATACCTTCTGTCATAATTTTTTTTGTCTTGGAGCTTGTGTGGGTCACTGTTGTACTAGAGAAGCAGACATAACACAAGATATAGAAACTTGCAAGAAATTACAAGATTGGTTTACGGTGGTCACCCACAGAGTTGGATGAGGAAGAGCGCAGAAGGTGTCTGCATGCTGGAGACCAAAGATTTTAGTCCAAGGTCTTGAGTGCGCTGCAGTGGCCATGCAAGTCTGTATCAGGAGGTTGAGGGGTCTATGAGGGAAGGCGGAAAGGTCTTCAGTGCAAGCTGAAGAGTTGCACTAGAAGGCTGGGGTCTGTCAAAGAGTCTGTCTTGGGGGCCAGCAGATGACATCGAAGCAGAAGGTAAAGACTGGGGCTCCTCCAAAGAACAGAAGAAGATGCTCCCCTCCTCCCTCCCTTCGACTTTATACCGCCCAGGTGAAGAGCCGCCCTAGGGTGAATCTTCTACACCCTAGGGCATAAAATTGCCACACCAATATAGTTACACTTCTAAAGTTCTCAAGTTGATACACTCAATCAACTATTACATAGCCAGCTGACCATAGATGAAACCCTCTGAAACTGTGAGCCAGAATAAGCCTTTCCTCCTTTAAGCCATGTGTCAGGTAACTGTCTCAATTACATGTGACTAATAGCTTTGCTTTATCCATTAGGTTCAAGAAAATTTGGTAAGAAGGGCCTCAAAGGTTAGAGAAGTCGCTGGATTGAATTTTTAACCATCAGACATGACCAATGCTGCAGATTACCAGTGGCACTTGCGGAACCACATCACGAAGCCTTGAAATCTTGAATTATGTGTTCCTTTGGAAACTGGAGCAACACTATCGCTAGCTGTGTCACTAATTCCACTTTTTATTAAAGCTATTTCTATTTCCTCAAAAGTTAGAATGCCAAGTCGTAGGGCATGAAATTAGTTTGTCAACATATTTGGGTCTCTCTTCTCCCAAAAAACTCTGCTCTAAACTCTGAGAAAAACATCAGAGAATTGAGAAGTAAGTTGGCACTTACCAGAAAGCACATCTATTTCCTGCTTACTTTCTTCAAGTTTAAAATGAATGCATAGGAGCAGTTGCTCCCCCAGGCCTCTTTCTACTGAAACTACAGCTCGCCTTTTGAAAATCTTAGGAATCTGGAAGAAATTTTGAGTTTTGCAGATGATTAACCCATAAGTATCTCTGAAATAGTTTACTGAGTGACTTTTAGCTGCTGCATGTAAGAGAAACAGTTGCGAAGTTGTTAACACATTTGTTGGGATTTTATTAGTATATAGGTATCAACAGCACCAGTTCATATGCTCCTTAGGAATAAGCAGTAACAACCCTATGAGTGTAGCTGTTTCAATTTTATTTCCACAAAGGAGACAAAGACAGTCTTCATATTCTGCAGTTAGTGTAGGTGGCCAGCCATCAATAAAATCTCATGCTTCCCCCAGTGGTTATGCAATCCTAATAATTAAATCTACACATCTGCTAAATAACAGCAGATTCAAAGTCTAGCAATTTACATGGAAGAAAACAGATGTCATTCCGGTGTAATCTCCTCACTTTCACCACTAGTGCTGTGAGCGCTGCACACCCTGCAGTGATTAATCGATCAAAATACTCCACTCCATTTACTCCATTTTATTGCATCCTGTGTCACAGGAGACGGAGCAGCTGTTTCTGGATAGAAAGCAAAGAACCGGCACCAAACAAAGCGTTCTCTGAATAGGTGTAGCAAACCGATGTTCCCAGATTATTAGGAAAGAGAGATTAAGTGTTTACAATGGGTGGATTTTCAGAAACTGCAGTGGAGTGACTGTTTCAATCAAGAGCAAAAGTGGAGAATGATCTGAAGCACAATGAATAGGTGCATTTTCGCTTCACAGAAAAGTGCTTTGAAATGCAATCCCCTGCTTCTGAATTGGAAACTCAGTTCATATCCTCCTTTAAAGAGAGCTATTTGAGCAAGTTTAAAGGGTTCTTTAAATTGATATTAAGTAAAACTCCACCTTAAGGGCAGAAAATACATGTGAGATAATCTCAAATTCGGGAAATATATGCTGAGAGGTTTACCAAGAAAAAAGTGGGGTATATCATTTTGGAGACACTTATTTGGGTGTGAAAAGTGTTATCAAAGAGGCCACTGAAAATGTGCTGAGGCACCAAATGGATTTTTATTGATGCAAATAAATGTAAAAAGGAAAGTAGAAGATTTATGTATATATTTAATGTGTTCTCAGGAGGCAAATTATATTTTATTAGATGAGTAACTAAGACTTTGGTGTGCATGAGACTCGCCTGGTGTGCCAAATGGTTCTGATTCAGTGAATCTGGAGTAAAGTTCAGAAAGCTGAATTTTAAGATATGTGATGATTAATTCTGATGGCAGTTATCCTTGGATGACTCTGAGAAATGTTGTCTGGGCAATAGTTCAGATGGTCATTTATTGGTTCTATTTATCAGGCAGTGTGTGTATATATATATTATATACCATCACCATATGTTGGGAAAAATGTATGAGAAAATTAAGCACTCTATCTTTGGAGACAGATATTTGCATTTAAGTTCGAATCTTTTTTATTTTGCCAGTGTTTCCATTTTGAGCTAGATGTTTCCTTTCTTAGCCTGAGTTTTACTATCTGTAAATTTATACACATGTGCTTATAAAATTTTATTGAAAGTTTATGATTAATGATTTACTCCTGGAAAGATTTGTGTGTATTTGCTGCTATCAATTTCTTTCCTCTTATTTTCTCTTAATCTTACCATGTCAGGTGAGATTCTACCAAACCATCTAAACTACCCTCATGACAAGTGCCCTCCAGTGTTCAATCCAGTGATCACACCTTGAGCCTTCATCTTCTTGGCCTATTACCAGCATTTATTCTTACATTTCCTACTCAGTAAAACACTGTTTTTCTGTCCTCAGTTGATTGCAAGTTCTATGACGGCAAGGATTTCTGCTCTGTCTTGTTCATGTCTGCATCCCTAGCACCTAATGCATTGCCTGACTCATGGTAGTTGCCCAACAAATATTTGTTGAATAAAAGAAAGAATAAACATCATGAATTCTATTCATGTACTTCATGAAGATATTAAGTAATTATGGAAATTGAGGTCACCTTTGCAAAATAAAAAGTGCAAAAATAATTTCATTGATGGTTAATTAGTGTACTTCTTTCTATCAATTGATTATAATAGTTAACACTTAGAAGAAGCTTGCAGTGTGCTAAACGTTCCATGTGTTTTGCTTATAGTACCTTGTTTAAAAGTTATGAATTTTTCAGATGAAAAAAGTGATGAATAGAGAGGTCAAGGAACTTGGTAAAGATTGCATGGCTTATTAAGCTTCGAAGGTGGGATTAAAGAGCAGGAAGCCTTCTCCAGACTCTGCTCTGATGATGTTCTGGGTGAAAAACCACACAGAGTCACTCAATCCCACAGTGATGATTTGTGTTCAAAATACCAGTTGTGTAAAAATTGATGACTAAAAATTGCTTTCAACAGATGTGTATCAGATGCAGTCAGCCTCTGATTCAATTTTTGGATAGTTCTCATTGCTCTAAGACTTTGCTCTGCAAACTGTAAAGAATTCCTCTGTAATATGTACATTTTTGACTGTTAGAGTCTAATCAAGTAGATGGCCTATGTGAAACATTTTTATTCATATATGTTGCAGATTAAGGGGTGCTCCCAGCTTAGTCTAAATTTTTTCTTCTATAGAAGTAACAGCTTGGTCTCTAACATGCTTTCAAGGAGATCCAGATGGTGAATAATAATTTTTATAGAGCCATTGTTCAGTTTTAAAAAGATATCGGTCTGTTCATTAATGAAAGCCAGGAAATTGCTTTACTGTAGTGAAGTACTATCCAAAGACCATTTATAAATTGTGAAGATAATACTTTTTCAATTAAACTTAAATATGATCCTGAGTGATAGGAAGGTGTGCCAGCTTATAACTAGAGATACACATACAGGTGAGAGGAAACACAAAGATAATCAGGGCACTTATCATTTCTTTGAGCAAAAGCCTTAAGAACCCAGCCTGAGGGGTCAGTGCTAACTGACTGCTATTATATTTTAAGCTAGTTTGCTTAGGATATTTTTAATCTTTTGACTCCTATTGTAGAGGTAGGTTATCTGTTAGAGACCCCGTCTATTATTGAGTTGAAGTTCTGATTGAGGTCATAAGTGATTATGGGAGGACTCATAAATAATATCCTCTACATTCTGGGCTGAGATTGGGATTTCCAGAGACCATTAATAATGGTTATTCTTTACTATTCTCAACAGTTAGAAGCAAGGTTAAGCTGACCTGAGGAATACAGAAAAAGGAAGTTCATGTACTGACTTTCTGGTAACCTGGAGAAAATGAACTGAAAACTATGGCTTAAGTATTAAAAATAGGAAATAATTTACCAAGAAAATTATAAGCATCTTTTGGTCTTCACCTTGAAACTGACAATACTTCAGGCTTTAGAAATTTATTTTTACACTTGAAGAGATTTTTTTGTGAGCTTGTAATTACCCTCCGAGGCTCTTTTTATTGATGTTTTAGTATATGTAAACATTTTTAGGCAGTTTCTTTTTTGACAGGCTATTCAGTGTTTTCTGTATAATGGAGGTCTTAGTGAGGCCCAGCACATGAATTCACAGATAAAACTGTGCCCTAAGAGCTGGATATGCCTCCGTGCAATGAGGAATATTACTGCCCCCTGGCGTTCATTCTCCTTTTCCTCCTTCCTACCAGAATCTTGTTTCAGAAACTAGAAAACACCTAAGTTTTCTAGTTCATGGAAAAACAGCCCTACTGTAGGTGAGTTTACTATTGATTAGTTGTTTAACATATAGACTTCCTTTGAAGACTATCACTGAATCAGGTATTGACAAATGACTTATTTTGACTGATCAGATTATAAAAAAGGACATACATTCCATGAGTATAGCAGAGGTCCTTCTTTCTCTTGTTCAGTCTATTAAGAAAGTATGACATTCCAGTGCCAGAGAGAGCTCACTGGAAGACATGAGAAATCACTTATGGATGAAGCCAACATGGAAAACTTTTGTGTAGCGTGAAGGCAAGAATCCTGGTGCTTAATAGCATAACTGAATTGTCTCACTGAAAGCACAGAGGCACTCAGACCTCCAGTTTCCCTTTGTAGTAGATAGTCACTTTCCTAGTTGTTTCAGCTAGTTTGAGTTTATATTCCATGCCACCCTTATGGTCTGTCTTAGCTTGGGCCGCTGTAGCAGAATAACACAGAGTAGTGGTTTAAAGCAGACATGTATTTCTCATAGTTCTAGAGGCTGGTGGGTCCAGGATCAAGGTGATGGAAGATTTGGTTCTTGATGAGAGACACACTTTCGAGCCCGCACTTGACACCTTCTTGTATCCTCACATATCAGGGAAAGAAAGCTCTGGTTTTTTTCCAATAAGGGCCCTAATACCATCCCTAGTGCCCCCTCTCATGACCTCATCAAATCCCAGTGACTTCCTAAAGGTCTCTTCTTCTATTAGCATCACAGTCGGAGGTTAAGGTTCCAACATACAAATTTCAGAGAGACAAAAATATCCAATCTATAAGCATAATATTTGGAATCCATCAAAATTCATGTTCTTGCATGGCAAATACGTTAACTAAATCCCAACAGTCTCCCAAGCCATAACTTGTTTCAGCATTATGTCCAAAGTCTGAAGTTCAAAGTCTCATTAAATATAGCCTAAATCAGATAGCAACGGGACTTCAGGCACTATTCACCCTGAAGGAAAATTCCTCTGTAGCTAGAATCTTTGAAGCTATACATATGCTTCTAAAGTGCAGTGTGGGAATGCCTGTAACCCCAGCATTCTAGGGAGTTGAAGCGGGAGGATCACAAATTTGAGTCCTGTCTGGGAATTTACAGAAATGTTATCTTGAAACAATAACAGCAACAACAACTGCAGAAATAGGCTGGAGATAAAGAACAGTGTAAAAGCTCAGAGTTCAGTCTCCAGTGTGAGACACACACACACACACACACACACACACACACACACACACACACAGGTCAATGGTGAGACAGGAAACAAAGAAGCATTCCAAGATGGAAAAGTTGGAAGGAAGAAGTGCCATTTTTTAAGCAAATCCAAAGCCTAGTGAGACACATACTGTTAGGTAGTAAGTCTCTAAAACCATCCTAACTGATTTGACTATTTGCCTCCTTGAATAACTGAAGAAGCAACCTCACACTTCTAGCTCTTGGGGGTGAGGTTGTGCCTTAGGATCTTTCTAGGTGGAGGCCAAGGACCCAGAGTTCTGGGGGACCCTGTTCCACAGTTCCAAAGACTGACATCTGGCCTGTTGAAACTGAGGCAATGGTCTTACTCTCCCAAACCAAGGAGAAAGCCCCAAGGTCTGCAAATCACCTTCCAGTCCATTCTTTCCTTGTCACACAGAACAGTGGACATTCATACACACACAGAGCTCTTTGATCTGGTCCTGTAGGATCCAGGAAGTTGCACAGCCTTCTTTCATTTTATCCTATATTTGCTTCCTTCAGTTCAAACCAGTAATATTTTCTTGGAGTGGCTGATTAGGTCAATGGCAGAGCTAAGAGCAGCTGTTCTTTCTTTTTTGGTACTGGGAGTCAAACTCAGGACCTTACTCTTGTGAGGCAAGCACTTGTGCTGCTGAGCTACATCCCTGGCCCTAAGTACAACTGCCCCTTAATTTTCTACAGGCAATTATTTTGGGTCTTTTTTGAGACAGGATCTCACTATGTAGTTCAGGCTGACCTTGAGCTCACTTTGTAGCCAAGGCTGGTCTCGAACTTACAATGATCCTCCTGCCTCAGCCTCCTGAGTGCTGGGATTACAGGCGTGCACCACCACGCCTGGCTGAGCAGCTGTTCTTCAGGAGGAGCTGCTTGGTGAACAGTTTGAGAAAGTTAGCAAAAACTTCACTTTTCTAAATATTTTGCATGGAGCCGACCCTTGAAATGGTGCTGGGGAGTGGGAATGGATATTGATGCTTGCATTACAGCTCTATCTAAGTTAAGTTAAATTTATTAGGATTTCTGCTTATACTTATTCCTGAAAGGAGAGAATCTTTGGTACCCTACATGGGATAACTTCTACTGTCTTCAGCAATGCGATGGAAGTATTGCACATGTGTCAGTGGGCTTTGTGGCAATGCCTGCAAAGTCTGGCTGACCTTTACTGAGAAAGACTGAGTGAGAGGGACACTTGGGTTTTAGGATCATATGCTTCCCTCACAACTGCTCAACTCTGCCTTTGTATCAGAAAGCAGCTATAAGCAACACGAAAGCAGAATATGGCTACATTCCAATAAGACTGTATTTAGGCACACCGAACTCTGAATTTCATATGATATAATATGCTAGTTTTTGAGCCATTTAAAAATTTAAAATTATTTTTAGTTGTGGGCCACATAAAAACAGAGTTGGCTGGACCAGGCAGGAGGGGCCATGCATGACCAACTTGTGCACTGCACAGTAGTAGACAAGGAGGGCAACGGGCCTCTCCCCTGTGGAGATGAGTCTCTTAATACATGCTCAGCTTCTTCACCTGGGAGAGCAGGTTTGCCTACATACCTCACCTGTAAAGTGCGCCCTTCTCACAATGACAAGAATTCATTTTCCTCTTTTCAGGCTCATCTCGTAATAAGGAAATGGTATTTTTCCTGTCAGCGTGGGTCTTGTGTTTTGTCCTTTGTGAACAACAGACTGCCCTGTTACTATGCTGAGAAACATTTGGCTCCTTCTCACCAGACCCGAAAGTTGGCTGAGTCCTAAGAACAACCATGCTGGTTGTCAATGGATGTTCTTTTTGGTGCCAAAAGAAATGGTGCCAACTATGATTAAATTCTTTTGATTTCTGGCCTCCTCCTGATGGGGACCATGAGGGATGGTTCTTGCCAGTTCTTCCCAACACATGGATAGAATTGAGTTTTAGACTGGATTGGGCATGTTCAGGGTGGGATGGCCATAGACTATAAAACTGAATTTTACAATAGCATTATTTCATACATATTGTTTCTCTTTAGGAAAATAAGCATTTGACTACAGAGTCAACCTTTGTAGGCAATCTCATGTCCCATATAATATTATTTTAAATACCCATGCTTTATTTCCCCATAAATTATCAAATAGTTTGATCAAATTCTCTACATTTTTGGTTTTGAAATAGTAGCCAATTTTTAATACCATGAGGATAGCAGGATGAAATTCCTGTTAAATAAATTTTTGCACATGTTCCTGACTCTTCTGCTTTGGGATGAACTCCCAGAAACAAAATTGCTGTAATAGGCGTGTAATGAAGGCTCTTGGTGAGTGTCACAAAAATACCCTCTAGAGGGACTTCAGTAAGTTGACAGTCCAATCAACAATATGCACCGTATCAATTTCCCTGTGCTCTTGATATTAAAGTTTAATTTGTTAGCAAAGCACATAATTTTAAATAAACTTAATTTTAAATTAAACTTTCTATTTATATGCAGGGTATATTCATCTTCCCCAATATTGTGAATATTTAATGGCTGAGGGACACTGTTTCCTTGATTATTTCTTCTTAGTTCCTACAGGAAAGCTTGGGATATAGTAGATATTTAATAAATAGAGTTTGGATTAAAAATAAGGCAGAAAAAATATGATATTGCCAATATGTAGTCACATACTTCGCATACTTTCCTGGTGAGTTACTTTGTTATAAAATATAATCTGATTAAATTTATGATGTTTGATTTTTCAAAGCTGTGCTTACCAATGTACCTTTTCTAAATATGCTTTAAAATGTATAAGAGAAGTCAGAATGATTGTAGCATGTGATGATGTCTATCTCTATTTTGATTTTTATAGCAAACCTACTGTTTTTACAGCATTTAGAGCATAGTCTTTGTCTGTTTCAAGTCAATTATGTACTGCATTGGGTCAAGGATAGGTATCTCTTATTTGGGATGTGTGTGTAAGCAAAAACTTAGAAACCTGTTTATTTTGAGGATATTTACACAGGTTGGAGAATAGCAAAAATAAATAGCCTTGGACAAGGCATAAATGGAAATCTCCTTGTTGGCAACTGAGTGCAATTAGGATTTTGCTGTTGTAATAATCGTTGCAGCTGTGCTTTCTAATGAAGAAACGCCTGCAAGGGCAAGAGTCTCTTTAGATTGATACCCTACTGCTACTTGATTGTCTCAGTTGACTTATAGACGCTGTAGTGCTGAGTAAAATAATTGTCTATTTACTCAGGCAAAGTAATTTCTGACTCCAAGGTCGCTTGCAGTTTATAGAAGAGAGAAGTTTCTCACTCAGGTGAGAGCTATGGAAAAGAATAACAATTCTCTGTGCAGAACACTTCCAAGAGATCCTTCTTTCCTGTTATGAGTTTTGTAGATTTATAACGTTCAGTCACTTAGGGAAGTGTGGTAAGGTTTTTCACAGATATACCGAAAACATCTTGGCTCATGTCTGGCACATAGTAGACGTTCAATAAATATTTATTACCTGAAGGAGTCCTTTATTTTCCTTTTATAATCTGCCAATCAATAAATATTTTCTGAGTACTTAGAAAATGCTCAGTGCTTTGGAGTTGAGCAGTTTTTGTTTTAAATGAGCTTAGCATCTAACTGGAGATACAGAGACACTATACATGAAAGTCTACTAGTTGAAATGCTGCCAGTAACCTAAACAGCTATGAATAACTATCTTTTAAATCAGGTCAGCGAAGTGGGCTTCAACCCCCTCTGAAGAAGCCATTCAAAACTAGAAAGTAAAACCTCTGTGAGAATGACTGCCCGGGATGCCACTCTCTAATTTTCTTCCTCCTCAGTCTCTGCTTCCTACTGTGTTGATTGATTCTAATATGACTTTCTCTAGATTAAAATCTTTCAGTAGCTCCCTTTTTTGACAGGATAAGATTCAGATCCTATGGGATGGCTGCGATAGATCAAGGATGGCCCCTAGGGTTGTGACATCTTTCTTGGTGAGAGACAGTTTCTGTGTCTCCTCCCCTCAAATCACAGCAAGGCCATGATGGCTTTGAATACTAGCTGCCACAGAAATGATGTTGTGCCGCTTCATAGGCTACAGCCCGATGAGATGGACAGTCTCTGTCTGTTGGAGCATCCACTGTTTGAACCAGAGCTTCCAGATAAACTATCCTGCTGCAGACATGGGGCGGAGGAACCCTGAAAAACCCACAGGAGGGAGGGCATGCCAGCTGAGCCCAGCCCTCCGGGCTTCCCCAACAACACACCAGGCGTCCACCTGCTGAGCTGGGCCCATTTTGGAACACAGACTGTGAAAGGACTTGTTTTAAGCCACAAGTTTGGAGTGGCTGTTTATATAGAAATAGACCCAAGCATAGTTTAACAAGGGTATGTTAACTCTAGTCTCCACCATTATTTTCTTCTCCTTAGGAAAATAATACACCTCATTAATTTTTGAGCAGTTTTTGGTTTATCAGGAAAATGGATTAAAAATACAGAGACCCTGCATGTGCCCTTTATCCTGCCCTGGCTTCCTCTCTTCCTAACATCTCACCTTAGTGTGGTACATTTGTTATGAGTGATGAGCCACATTGATATAGTATTCATTTCATTCTGTAGCTTGCAGTAGGATTCATTCATTGTATTGCACATTCTATGGGCTTGACAAATATGTAATGACATGTATCTGCCACTCTAGTGCCATGCAGGGTATTTTTTCACTGTTCTACAAATCACTGTGAGTTTTCCCTTTTGAAGCCCAGACTTGCACCAATTGTATTTTTTTTTTAAAGTAAAGAACCTTATACCAGTAGTAAGCAGCAATTTGTTGAGAGGTAAGTGCTTTTTTTTGAGAGTCTCAAAGTCATGTTTTGATCCCAATTCCCTTTCTCTAATTAGGAAATTATCTTGGGCTTTTGATCGCTTTGCTCAGACGACAGCTAACTATATTCCTTCTATTTATGCGCTGATGTTTGGTTAACAGAGTTACACATATGTAGTTGCTTGTGATTAGTACAGTGCTATGAGATTTACATTACTACCATACCCACCTGTGTTAGACAGAGTTCTCATCTGGGATTCAATATCCAAGACTCACAATGTAAACAAGGACAGGTTTAATTTGGCTCGCTCATAGGTGCGGAGGATTCAGTCCGTGGTAACCAGGATCTAAGGCAGAAACAGCATGGCAAACAGCTGTGCAGCAGCGAAATTGCTCAGTTCCCGGCGTCCAGGAAGCAGAGCAGAAGAACAGTGCCCGAGATGAAGGGGTGAGGCACCAGATGTACAACTCAAGGTTATGCCTTCAAGACCAACACAGAAACACTCAAAAGTGTGGATTGCTAATCCTGAGCAGGTTCCAGTCCAATCAGCCTAACAATTAAGCTTAACAGTGACATCATCTTTTAGATAAAGGAACTAAATAACAAATAAGTTGAGTAACAATTTACTACACCATAGAACTAGGAATGTCCTAGCCTTCTGACTCCAGGTCTTAGGGAATGCATCTCTTTATCAATTCTTTTTCCATAAAAGGATGAATATTGATAAGTGCCGCTTACCTAAAGCACAAGTCACTTGTGGAATTCTAATTAATGTACTTTCAAGTAAAGCTGTAGAGGTCTTCCCACCAATTATTATCGTTTAGTTTCCTTCCCAGCACTGCAAAGATCTCTTTGAGCAGCCTGACCTCATAAAGAGGGTTATTTACCTTACTCTGGGAAGGTGAAGAATACGACACCTGCTTGATTCACTTCTCGTGAGGCACCTCTCGGCTGAGTCACGTGATAGCAACTTGTGCAGGAGGAAGTGATCACATGCGCATATGGAAGCAGAGAACAAGGTGGAGGGTAGGATCAGGCTTTTAAAAGAGTCATTTTGAGAGAACTCAAGGGTCCTTAAATTTTCCAGCGCCATCTCCCTCCCGCTCTCAAGATGTAAGGATCCCTCCTATGACCCCACCCTTGCAAGATACTATCACTTTCCAGCACCCAACAGATGTACCTCTGGAGGACAAACCACATCCAAATCACAGTATAACCACATAAATTTATAAAGTTACAGCAAATCCTATGCATTAAAACTGTCAGGGGAAAGAGGAGTTCCTTTTGCTATAAAAAGTGAAAATTTCAGAGATCGTGTAAATAAAGTTAATGAAACACTAAACTGCAGCCACCACACTCCATCTTTTGATGAACCTTTTTCAATCTGAGGAGAACAGTTTTGCTTTTCTTAAGGAACCATTTTGGGAATTTATATTATTGACTTTTCTTTTAGTCATAAAATACAGCTAAGAAACATCTCATAAAGTAAAATTTATACATGTAGATAAAGTATGGAGTTTTGCCTCCTGGACCTGTGCTCAGAAGCAAAGATATTTTAGAATTGTTCCTAAGAATTTACAGGCCACCTGTCCTCAGCAGCTCCAGCCCAGCAGTACCCCAGCCGGGCAAAATAAGCTGGCTGGTCAGAGGGGCTTCGGATACCGTACCCATCCCATTGTTTCCCGAGGATGGCTCACGTGGAAAATAAAAGTGCTTTGTTCCAGCACTGTGTTATAAAGTCTTCACCGAAAGGGACTCCAAATGCCATTTAGGTCCATAGCTCTGAAAACTCAGTATGAAAGTCTTTACCACAGTAAAATGCCTCAAAGTTGTGGGTGTGACATTAGAATTAGCTTATGGAAATGAGTAGAACTCATTACTCGGGTTCACTCTGTGGTGATTTTTCATTCGCTAACTGATCTCTGACTCTTAATTATTAATTGTTTGAGGACAGGGATGGAGTTTGACTAATCTCAGATCCATAATCACAGATCTAGCATGAGGAGCTTGTGGTGTAATTGCCTTCTGAGTAGGAAACAGAATGATCAAGAAACACAAATGTTGAATAGATACAGTTTGTTTTTTGTTTGTTATTTTGAGACAGGATCTTACTATGCAGCCAGGCTGGCCTCAAACTCACAGCAATTCTCCTGCCTTGACCTCCTGGATGCTCAGAGAAATATTGACAGGAGGGACATGCAGGGTTCTTTTGGGTCAGAGAGAAGTACTTAGGTGAGGCAGAAAGGTGTGTGTGTGTGTGTGTATGTGTGTGTGTGCGCGTGCGCGCACACGCCTGTGCGTCCTGAAAGAAGTGCTGTCTGAGGTGAGT
Source organism: Dinomys branickii (assembly GCA_004027595.1). NCBI lineage: Eukaryota > Metazoa > Chordata > Mammalia > Rodentia > Dinomyidae > Dinomys > Dinomys branickii. Next base: position 41,665 of record PVLD010008656.1, read on the forward strand.
TGTAAACCATAAAGAAGCATCAGCCAGGTATGGAAGGTAAACAGGTGTTCTTGGGGCAGGGACAGTGCAGACGCAGAGCAGAGCTGTGCCACAGAGCTGGGCGCCTCTGTCTGCATTTTCTCTGCCTCCTGCTTCCTTCCCATTATCTCTCTATTGAACTATCAGGCACTCTGTGTATATTTTTTTATCTCAAAGCTCTCTACAACCTTCCTTAGAGTGTTGCTTTTATCACAGTTCACATGTTTTAATTCTTACTTCTGCCACATTTGACTTTTTATATCATAGAGTTTAGATTTTAACAATAACGTTCTATGTCCTTTACTTTTATGACTTTTGATCCACTAATTCTGTGGATCTTTATCGTTTATTTCACCTGTTTTTGTCTTGCTATCTAAAAATTCTGTTTCATCTTTGTCTGCATGTCTGTGCTCAGTCGTACTTTCTATGTTTTCCTCCTATACCGTTCTCACTTCCACACATTTAGTCTCCTCTGATTCTCTTAAAAATGTCATTTCTCCTCCCTCCTCATTCTCCTTTTGTGCTCTTTGCTTTCACGATGGTATCAAGGAGCCACCAGCAGTGAGGACAGACCGACCTGTGGGAACCGGGGAGCGCTGCCCTCTTCCCCTGCTGAGCCCTGCCCTCCCCGCGCCCTCCCCTGCCGAGCCCGCCCTCCCCGCGCCCTCCTCTGCCGAGCCCGCCCTCCCCGCGCCCTCCCCTGCCGAGCCCGCCCTCCCCGCATCCTCCCCTGCTGCTCTCGCCCCCTCCTCGTGGCTCGCTCCTGCCCTTCAGCAGATGGGAGACGAAGCCCCAGATCCACTCGTGGTCCATCTGCTGATAACCTCACTTGAAGTGGTCATTTTTCATGGACTGAAATGTTTGTGAACACTGTTTGATGCCTCTCAGCACAATGTTTTCCGTCGCCCAACCAGCAGTACAAGTCCCACTTACTCGGAGGTGTACTGCTTGGTCCTTGAAAACGTTAAAATGCGAAGCCAGATCTCTCTGTGAGAAGTGGAGTGTGTGTTCTGACACTGCTCCCCGCAGGCTTTGGAGCTCACGTAGAGGAGGATGCCCCGAGAAGAACCAGCTGTGTGCTGCCGAATTCCAGGACAGCAGAGCTGTCCATCCTCCGTTCTGGGCATGGCAGGTTCATCTGCTGCTAAGTGTGCCCCCCATGGCGTGTGCTGCTTGTGGAGTCAACCTGAAAGAGGACTAGAATCAAAGAGAAACAGTGAATCCTATTTACATGGCTTCCACTTGCTACAACTTTCCTAGATTTGTCATTGTTTTGCTTCTATAAATGGACGTTTCTTCACAAAGAGCGGTTTTCCTGGGTTCCTTAACTGTTCTGAGGTTCTGGATTGAAACTTGATTAAGTTCAAACTGTAACCTATTTGTACATTGGAAGTTCTCCAAGTGTGGTCTAACAAGGCGGCCTATGCCTGTGTACTTAAGTAAATCCGTACATATAAATTGTTCAATGTTATGACATACATTGTAGTTATACACAAGTTCAAATGAATGAAAACATCAAATTTCTAATGGTTTTTAAAAATACTGTCTATAGTCCTGTCTTGTGGCTGCTGTAAGAATTTTCCACAAAGAGGTGCATTTAATTTACTCAGTCTCTCACAGCTTGGGAGGCCAGAGGTCCAAAACCAGACCTGCAAACTCTGCAAGCCTCTTCACGTCCTTTTGCTCTATTTCCTCACCTAAAACCTTCCTAACTTTTTCCTCATGTGGTCACTGGTCATCATGCTTGCGGCCCACCTTGAATAAAAGATGACATCCTCTCGGGATCCTTACCTCAGTCCAAATAAGACCACTTTAACAGGTTGTGGTGATTATTATTGGACATATATTCTGGGGGCCAGTGTTCACCCCATTGTGTTCTGGTTGTACCTTCTAGTTTTCTTTGCTATGTTGCTAAGCATGGGTGGATAAATGGTACAGGGGGCACACCATCACAAACACATGGTGTTACTAGCCTAGACAAAGTTTCTCTATTGTAAGGAAGGAAAAGTCAAGATACCTGCATTAAAATTTTTAAAAGTTCATTGTAATGAAACAAGAGACTGCTTGCTGAATAACCAGGGGCAGGAAAATGCCACTGGGCTGAGGTGTACTGGGACAGGACCAGAAGTGAGCAGAGCACAGGCCTCCATCGCGATCTCCAGGACTGGCCTCGACGCTCCCTCTCTCTGCATGGCAACTGCATGCCCGTGGGTGTTCTTTGCTGCATATTTCATTTTGGAAGCCAGTCACTTCTTGCACTCGGCTTGATCTGCCTGTGTGGCCTTCTGGCTTTTCTTATGCCGGTCAGCAGTTGCAACTGTTCATTCATGTCTGAACATTCCTTACAGGATGATGGCTGTCCATGAGTATTTTCATATAGACTCAGTTTGTTAAGCCTATAGATAAGCAATCTTCAGATTAGATATTCAGTCACTGCACAACCAGTAATTGGCTGGGGGCGTCAGGATAGGGTAGGGTCATGAGGTCAGTTGGACACTGAGCAGGGAATTTAGAGCAGGACTATGTTCTCTGAGAAGGCGACCAAGGAGATGAATCATCAGCACAGTTAGTTTCTGGTTTATAGAGGATATCAAAGCCAGACATGGTGGCACATACCTGTAATCACAGCACCTGGGAGGCTGAAGCAGGAGGATTATTACAGGTTTGAGACCAGTCTGACCTACAAAACGTCTTTATGGCCAGCGTGAACTACCTAGTGAGACCTTGTCTTAGAAAAGAAAAAAAAAAAAAAAAGACACAGGAAAAAAGGATATCAAGCTCAGATAAAAAGACTTAAAAATTAAAAAAAAATAAATGCAAAGTAGAGATTTAAAATTATGAGTTTCATTTTTATTGATAGATGCTACTTACTCCTCTATCATGTGCTGCGTTTTTCTATATGTTCACATCTCTTTGTATTTAGATATTTTATCATGAAACATACTTACTTCAGTATATGTGCTGTATGATGAGACTCTGAGTGATTTAAGAGTGCCTGTGCATCTCACACCTCCCTTAGGATAGACTGTTGCTAGGTAGCAGCAAGAAGCCCTGGGATGCTGTTGTGCAGTGTGGTGATCACGGATAAATCTTAGGTACTGTGCTTTTCAGAAAGCTGTAGGAAGAATTTTGAGACTTTTCAAAACAGAATTCTTACATGTTGGGGGAGATATGTGTGTTTGACCTGATGCAAACATTAAGCGATGTATACATGTGTTAAGTGGTGCATACCAACACGGACAACTTAATTTTGTGTAACAGTTAGAAATAAAAAAAAAAAAACAGAATTAGAATGTTATCATTAGTCATTCAGGAAATGCAAATTAAAACAACACTGAGAGTCCATCTCGCCCCAGAAAGAATGGCTATCATCAAGAAATCAACTGCATAGTAAGTGCTGGAGAGGCTGTGGGGAAAAAGGAACCCTGCTCCACTGCTGGTGGAAGTGTAGACTAGTGCAACCACTGTGGAAATCAGGTGGAGATTCCTCAGTAAACTAGGATTAGAGGTCCCATTCAACCTAGCTATTTTTCTTCTGGGTATTTTTCCAGAAGAACTGAAAATATAGCAGAGCGATATATGTGCACCCATGTTTATAGCAGCACAATTTGTAATACCTAAATCATGGAAGCAACCCAAATGCCCATCAACTGAGGAATGGATAAAAGAGTTGTAGTATTTTAACATAGTGGAGTATTACTCAGCTATAAAGAAAGATAAACTCGGGGCTTTTATAGGTAAATGGTCACAACTAGAGACCATACTCATAAGTGAAATAAATCGGACCCACATGTGTAACACTCTATTGTGTCACTAGTGTAAGAACCTGAAAGAGTGAATAAAATCTAAAAGGTACAATAGGTATTATGAAAGGAAAAGAAGTTGCTCAAAGAATGGAACAACTAGGATGAGGGAAAAGAGAAAAGAAAGAAAGAAGGGAAAAATATGTTTATAGGAATACACAGGCAAGCTAAGATAATTGTACTACTGATTTCTATCGCTTTATTGAAAGGAACAGTTAATGTTTAATTTTTGATCAATCTTACATGCCTATATTTGTTTATCTGAGTAACCAATTTGAACATACCAATATGTAATACAAATACTATTGTTAATTTCCTATCATCTTGTCTGAAAATATGTGTTGCTTGTATTATTTTTGTGTTATTTTGTAAATCTCTGTATGTCTGTTAATATGTTTTCTTTTTATCTTTAAAATAAAAAAGAATTAGAATGTTAACAATATGTTTGACTGTTATGTTTTATATTTAGCACATTTTGCTTATTTCTCAACTGTCAGAAATAAATTTACTGGGCTGGGGATATAGCTCAGTGGAATAAGCACCTGCCAGGCAAGTGCAAGGTCCTGAGTTCAATCCCCAGTACCACAAAAAAAAAAAAAAGAAATCAATTTACTAATGTTGATGAATATCGCTGTGGCTTATTGTTATTCATTATAATTCAAAGGAAAAACTCTTGAATTTAAAATTTGGTAGCAGCAATTTGAGTAAGTGGTGTATTAATAAAACAGAAACAAAGCAAAACAAAGTAAAACAAGCAAAAACCCGAAAAAGATTCTCAATGAGGCAGCATGCAGAACCAAAGCAGGTGTAGAAGACTCCAGCCAATATCATGATTTGATAGGATTGTTAGAAAAAAGAAGTACTGTGTGGAGACAACTTACTTGCTAACAGCTTACTTTGTCACAGAGCTACCTGCAATTATCGAGAGCTGCCATTGTAGTTAAATTCCATGTTGGTTTGGCCTGCTGGTGCATGCTGGGGGCACCTCATCCAAACTGATGCCCTTCTCCGAATTTTAATCCTGCTATATAGTACTCTATTTCCTTTACAGATTACGTTTATTTGTCTACTCTCTTGTCATTTAAATATTCCCAGTATTTTGCTATTAAAAATAAGACTGGTAGAAATACCCCAGTGTATATTTCCTGCTCCTGTGTCTGAAATTCTTATGCACATACTCTAGATGCATGCACTCTGAAAACTAAATGAAACTTCAGTGAGACAGTAATTGTCCTTCTCACTTGTAACACAGTGATGTTTCATTTTGTTCTATTGGGCATATATTTTTAAAAGGGTAATTTTAAACAGATCTGTGATTTTCATTGCTCGGCACTTACTAGAATCATCTGGAGGGCTTCTTCAGACACACACCGCTGGAACGTGCTCCGCAGCTTCTGTCCCGGCGGCTCTTCAGTCAGCTCCCGGATCTGCGTGGTTGGCGCTGCTGACGCTGCTGCTTTGCAGCGCTTCTGGAGGGGAAACTGCTGAATTAGATGCAGATTTAAAAAAATCATCAATGAACTTGAAATCTTTTCTTTTTTTATTTGAAAGAGAAAGAAAAACAATAACAAAATAACAACAAAGACAAAAACAAATCAACACAAAAACAAACAAAATGATACAGGATTTCAAAACAAGATGATAGGGATTAACAGTGGTTGTTATGTAACATATTGTTATCTTCAGTGAAGTTGCTCAGATCACCAGATGTATGAATGCAAGATTGATCAAATAATTAAAGAGAATATAAAGTAATAAAAACCATTAGAAATGATACAGAGCTTCACTAAACAAGATGGTAAGAATTCAACAATGGTTGTTATTTGCATATTGTTATCTTCAAGTTAGTTGTTCAGATGACCAGATATAAGCATGCAAAGTGGGTCAAGGAAAAAAAAAATCAGCATTAACTGTTCCTTTCAATAAACCAATAGACATCAGCAGCACAATTATCCCCGCTGTCCTTGTGTATATCCTTTGCTGTTTCTTTTCTCCTTTCCCTCACCCCACTATGTTAAAATCTTTGAGGTTATAATAACTTTGTGGACTCACAGTGCAGATGCACATTGACCCTTTAATGCGTGGTTGTTCTTTCCAACTGGCAGCACCTGTTGCCTTTTCCTGCAGCCCAGCATAGGAATTCCCATGGCTTCGCAGCCTTCCCAGTGCCTGCTACTGTTACCTCTAATTTGGCAGTTGTTGAGTATGAAATGCTGTCAGACATTTTATTTTACATTTCCCTGATTACTGATAATATTGAATATATTTTCAAATATTTACTAATTGCTCATGTTAGCTCTTATGTAAAGTGTTTTCGTGGTTTCATTCATTTTTCTGTGGGCTATCTCTTATTGATTGGTACCTATACTCTAAACTTTAATCTTCGTGAGTTATATGTATTAGAAATATGATAATTTGTAAATTCAGTTTTGACTATCTTTTGACTGACTATTAATGGCTTTTTGATGTTTAAAAATCCATGCTTACACCAAAATCATAGAGATGATCTATATGATATTCCAAAAGTTGTACATTTGTAAAGTGGCAGAACCCCAGAGAAGGTTCTGGTGTCAACACCAGCACCCAGAGAGGGAGGAAGTGAGACCCAGCGCTTAATGAGGTCTGCAGAGTTGCGCCTGAAAGCCCTCAATTGGCAAGTTGTTTTAAGTGTTTGGCCTGGTGGAAGTGGCCCACACAGCTCTTTGGAAGGTATACCTTGAACAAACTAACCTTTGCTAGAAAGGAGAGGTAAATGCTTCACGTGAGATCAAAATATCTGTAAGGTAGTTCCTCCTCTCTTAGGGTCTCATTTCACTTCCCCTGCTCCTCCTTACCGGATTGCAGAGAATGTCCAGTGTTGGCACAAACCACCTGGAGTGGTGCTGGGACTGCTAAGGCCGAGAAATTACCCAGCGAAGGGACCATAGGATCTTGTTCATATCAACTGGCCAGAATGAGGAGCTAACTCTGAAAGTGCTGGATTATTGCCACGGGTAATTGTGGAGGAAGCAACCACAAGGCTCACAGCCACAGGCGTGGGTGCTGGGAATGCTGGTTGGCAGAGTTAAGCCCACTCCATCTTCAAAGTAACAAGGAACGCGCTAGTTAGGGATCACCAGTGGATCATCCAGCCAGAGGGGCTGCCATGGCGGTAAAGGCTCCTTAAGAATAAGGAAAGGGGAGCTCCTGGGAGAGCAGAGACCAGGAGTCAGTGCTTTATTTTCATGTCCGAGACGTGTCTAATTACCAAAAGGCAGCAAGGCTAGAATGGCAGTGGGGGTCCTGCTTCACAGGGACATATGGGAATAACTCAGAGAGCATCATTTTCCTATAGGCAAGATAGATGGGCAGCCAATAGAGTGCTGCTTAATCTATGTACTCAGAAGAGATCAGGAGAGATGAGTACTCTAGACGGTGAGGTCAGCCTTCTCGGGAGCAAATCAGGACTCCGCACCAACTCCCAGGCATGCACTGGCTCTCTCAGTAGGAGTCACAGAGTAAATGAGTGGCTGCCTTCTGTGAAGGAGGACTGGTGACATGTGTGCATAATTGTCACATCCGAGTGTTTCCCAAAAGAACCTAGAAGTGTACACTTGGGTAGCTGTGGGTTAGGGAAAGGAAGAGAGTTTTGAATCCTGTTGGATACAGGATCATAGCTGTGCTTGGATTTAAGGATTCATGTCACTTTCCTGGCATACCTGTTAGAGTGAGGTCAACATGTTTCATTTTTCGTAAGTAAGCATTGTATTGGGTAAGTTTTATAGATACCATCCTGACAATTTTGGCTTTTAAATGTTAAGTTTTATATATTTGTGATTACTAGTATCTTTGTATTTATTTTGTTATTATATTGTGAATTTTCTATTTTGTTCTGCCCTATTTTCTCACCAATAGTCTAACATTTTTCCACTTTTATGAATTACTTTTTCCCTTCATCTCTTTCCCCTTGATACTTCTATACTTTGGGTGTTATAAACCCTACTCTGTTCTAGCTGTTAGCTTAGAAATTTTAGTATGCATATGTTAAAGTGTCTAAATATTTTTTACCTTCTCAAAAGAATTTAGAACATTTTAATCCATCTGCACCTTCCAAAGATAGGATTTAACATATATATTTAAAAGCCCACTGTCAATGTTCCATTAATATTTATTTATGATTTTATTCTCTTTGTTCACCATTCCTTTCTGGGATTATTTTCTTTCTTTCATGAGTACAAATTTTAAGTTTCTTTAGGGAGGTTCTGTTGATAATAAACACTTAGTTTTGTCCAAAAATATTTGTTCTTGTTTTTGAATCATGTATTTGCTGATATTTAAATCTGTGCATGCATATTATACACCCACACTGTTTTTTAAATTCTGAATTTTTACTTGGCATAATGATGTGATATGAACATTATACAAACTCTCAAATAATCTAAAGTGATGTAGTGGCTGTTTAATACTCTATTTATGGGTAAAGTGTAATTCACTTAAGTCATCTCCAAATTATTTATTATGTAGGCTCTTCCCAACTTTTTCATACTGTAGCAAACATCGTTGTGTATAAATCTTTGCCTTTAGTTTTGAGCATTTCTTTAGGGAATATTACTAGAAGGGAAATTTCTAGGTCAGAATATGCCAAGGTTATAAATTTAATTTAATTTTATTCCTCTCCTTATCTCACATCACTAACCAAGATTCTGGAATTATAGTTTGAAGTTTTTACTTACATCAGAGTAAAGCCCACATGTCATTAAAACATAGTACTAAAGGGTTTGCAATGGGAAGGAACAGACTCCTGTTCTATTCTTTGTGTCTCCCGCTGCTCAGGAGATTGAGGCAGGAATTGTGAGTTTGAGACCAGGCTGGGCAACTCGGTGAGACCCTGAGACCTAAGAGGTAGAGCGCTTGCCTAGCATGCACCAGGCTCTGGGTTGGATTCCTCGTATGCAGTAGCAACAACAACATCAATGACATTATCCTTCTAAAGACACAACTACATCTCTGACCCAAACCGAAGCTTCTCCCTGCATTCTCTGTTACCCTGCTTACATGATGTAGATCCCATTTAATCCTTTTTTTGATCTCATTGTCAACCATAGTAATTCTAGCTCTCAATGCTATTTTTAAATAGCTGCTTTTTCAAGCAGTTCTGTGTTCAGAAAAATTTATTGAAAATATAAACATTTCCCATATACTCTCTTCCTCCTACACATATCACTTCCCATATTACTAACATCCCCCAGCAGAGTGATACATTTATTATAATTGACGAATTTAAACTGACACATCCTTTTCAACTAAGGACCACAGTTTGTTAGGGTTTACTCTTGGTTTTGTACATTGTGTGAGTCTGGACAAATACGTAATGACATATCTATTACGGTACTATAGAGATTAGTTTTACTGTCCAAAAAACCCTCCATGCACTGTCTATTCACCCCAACCCCTCTCCGTTGACCCTGAACAATCTCAAATTTTGAGAATTGCTGGGTACAAAAGCTTGGGACGCCCCTTGGTCTGTACCAGAGAGTGAGTATTGGGCTGGGGATATAGCTCAGTGGAATAAGCGCTTGCCTAGCAAGCACAGGGTCCTGAGTTCGATCCCCAGTACCGCAAAAAAAAAAAAAAAGAGAGAGAGTGACTATTAGCTTTTATCAGTCCAAGACAACCACTGATATTTTCGTTGTCTCCATAGTTTTTTGCCCTTCCCAGAAAGTCATATAGTTGGAATCATAACACTAATCTCTTTAGATTGGCTTCTTTAATTTTGTGGTATATATTTAATTTTTTTTCTTGTCTTCTCATTACTTGATAGTGCATTTCTTTTTAGAGCTTTAGTGAAAAAGTCCTTCATCTGAGTGTACCACAGTTTAATTATCTGTTCTCCTACTGAAGGATATTTTGTTGCTTCCAAGTTTGGGCAGGTATGAATAAACCTGCCATACACATCCATATGCAGTGCGTGAATGTAGGTCTCCGCCTCTCTAGGGTAGGAGAACAGTTGCTGGGTTTTAGAGGAAGAGAATATTTACTTTTGAAAGAAACTGCTGAACTGTTTTCCAAAGTAGCTGTGCCACTTTGCGCCTCTAACCAAAATGAGTAAGTTTCCCTGTTGTCCACATCCTCACCAGAACCTGGTATTGTCAGTGTTTTGGGCTTTGGCCATTTTAATAGGGATATTTCAGTATCTTGTTACTTTAATTCAGATTAGCTCCATTACATGTGCCATCTTTTTCATAGCTTGCCTGGATTATACATATTTTCTGTATATTCTTTGTTGAGATATCTGTTAAGGTTGTTGGTCTATTTTGATGCCCTGTTAGTACATATGTGTTAAAGATGGTACTGCCTCATCACTGAGCTGAATCCTTTACCCTGATTTATCCATAATAACTTTCCTTCCCCTGAAGTTTGCTTTGTCTGAAATTAGTGAAGCTACTTTTACTTTCTTTTGATGAGTGTTAGCATGATATATTCTTCTATAGCCATTCACTTTTAACTATGTGTTTTATATTTAAAATGGTACTTTGCACCTAATGTCAAACTTATTCTTATAGTTTAATATACTCAGACAGTATCTACCTTTCAACTCATGAATAAATGTAGCCCACTGACACGGAATGTGATTATTAATCCAGTAAAGTGGCACTGAAATCTACCTACTATATTTGTTACTGTTTTCTATTTGCTGCTCTTGTTTCTTAATTTTGAATTCAACTCTTCTGTGGTTTTAGTCAGTGCATATTCTATAGAACTGTATTTTATACCCTCTTTTAGCATAACGTACTCTTCTTTTTTGCCTTTAATTTTCTGGAGGCTTTTCCTAGAATTTGCAATATATATTTTTGAGTTTAAGTCCCCTTCCCAATGGCACCGTGCTGCTTCCTTCCTCTGGCTTGTCTTCGTGTCACTGCTGCCACTCACCTCACTCATAAACAAACTCACAAAAGTGTGTGATGTAGACATCTACAAAAATTGTACTTATTATCATTGTGAACAGTTATCAGTCAGATCTACTAAGAATAAGACCAATGGCAGTTTGTATTTTACCTTCATTTCGCCAACGCTTTTTCTTTCTTCATGTGTGTCTAGGTTTCTGACCTATATAATTTTTCTTCTCAATATAAAATTGCTTTTAGCATTTCTTGCCACACAAATCTATTGGCAAAAAAATCCCCATTTTGTTTGTTTGAGAAAGTCATTATTTTTCCTTCACTTTTGAAGGATGGTTTTTCAGAGTACAGAATTCTAGGTGGTTTTATTTTTTCTTTTAAGACTCTGTATATTTCACTTGACTTTGTTTATGTGCATAGTTTCTGAGAAGTCAGGTGTAATTTTTCTTTTTGCTTTTCTATAAGGTGATTTTCCCTCTAGCTTCTTTCAGCATTTTTTAAACTGCTCATTGCCTTAGTTACTTTCCTGGTTGCTGGGACAAAATACCCAACCCCCAAAGTTAAAGGGGGAAAAGTTTATCTAGCTCACAGTTTGTAGAGGTGTCAGTCCATAATCATCTATAATCAGCTGGCTCCAAGGCAAGGTGGCACATGGCAGAGGGGCAACACTTTATGACAGCAAAAGTAACAAGAGAGGAGACAAGACTCCTTCTGTCCCTTATGTTGTCAGCAGGCTGCCCACCTGCCCTAGGGTGGGTGTAGCTCTCACTCCCTTAATACTACCAAGAGCGACACCAAACCAACCGGTGGACTGATTTACTAATCACACACACCTAATCCCAGCTTTACACATTCTACATTCAGCCACCACTGAAAGGGCCCTCTGGCTGCACAAGGCTTTGAGGGGCATCTAGACACAAGCCATAGCACTAGGGTTCTGTACTGTAAATACAATACGCACAATTTTTCTAGCATTAACAGTGTTTTCTGAGCTTTTGAACCTATGGTATGGTATCTGATATTAATTTAGGGTGAATTTTTCATTAGTGCTCCAAATATTTCTTTTGTACTTGTGTTTTTTTATATATATATACACATATATATATATACATATATTAACCTTTTGTAATTGTCCCACAGTTCTTGGATATTCTGTTTTCAATTTCTGCTTTTTCCTCTACTTTTCAGTTTTCAAGATTTCCACTGAGATGTCCTCGAGCTCAGAATTCTTAGCCATGTTGTCTTGTAACAAGCCCATCAGAGAGGTCCTCGATGTCATCGTTAGCCTCTCAGTGTGGTTTTTGTGCTGTCTCCATCTCTCTGTTTACCCTGCCCATCTGTTCTCACGTGCTGTCTACTTTATCCCTGGTAGCTTTGCTCTATTACTAATTCTTTTTTCTTTTTTTCCTTGATATTGAGACACGATACATTGGGTTAAAGTAACTGCTGTGAATAGGACCTTATTAATGTAGTGGTAAGTATGGGAGGAAGCCCTGTGCTTAAGCCATAGTCTTCCAATGAGTGTCAATTCCACATGTATTTTTTGTCTGTGTTTTGAGGCACTCAGGGTGGAAACCAGAGTGTTACACATGCTAGGCAAACACCTTTATCACTAGCTACAGGCCCAGCCCAACTTTTTCATGTGTTTTCAGCTGCATTTCCACTGCCACGTGCAGCAGGTTGGCTGCGGTTGGGGTGGGCAGTACAGTTGGGTGTTTCCATTCTTCCGGAGAAGGCTGACTAAAAACCCAGCAGGTTAGGCTCTGACTAAATAGCTTCATCTCAGGGCACAACTGAGGGTGAACAGAGTCCTCTGGTGTGTTTCAAATGATCCCTTTCTCTTCCTTGTAGAAACACAGTGATTTTCTCCTCATATTTACTGTGAGAATATCAGAGAGTGCCAGGAGGTGAAGTTACAAAAGAGACCCTCGCCTTCTTCCATCACGACTGGGTCTCTGTGGATATTTATTTCTCAGCATTGCTCACATTGAGACTCCACCAATCCCCCCCTATAACAGATTTTCCGGCCATTGTGCTGGTTCCCATGAAGACGTCTGCTTGGGAATGTTGTGGTGCTCTGTATCTACTGGTTTGTCTGCTTAATTTGGGGGCTGTGCTTTTCCTGATGACTTCATATAGATCTGGCAGAGGGAACAAGAGTTGTTGACTTGTACATTTCTTTATATGCCTGGCCAGAAACTGGCGGATCTCAAAAGGCTACCCGCTCCCCTGCCCATACATCAGGCTTGTTCATGTCTCAGGAGCTTTGTGCTCACTATTACTTTGCTTGGAGTATTTTCCTTTGACTTTACAGTACCAAGATTCTGACTGTCATTTCAAATGTCACAGTATTTTTTCTTTGCGTTATTTTAAAAGTATATGTCCCTCATCTTGCTGTCTAACAGCACTCTATTTGGTATATTACTCTTGTTACTACCCCAAATTTTATTTAATTATGCACTTGTTTATTTTATGTTGTCTTATTTATTGATGTATTCCCAGCACCAGGATCCTTGCCTTGTTAATGTTCAATAAATATTTATGGGTTTGTTGACTGGATCAGGGACTTCTAGGTATGGTAGCTCATCTGCAAGAAATCAGGGTGGATGCTGAAACTCTCATGATGAATAATGTAAAGACAGTTACACAGTGCTTGATGGGAGTAAGTGGAATGCTGGGAAACCTGGAAGCACAACTCCACCCTTCACCTATGCATAGTGAGAGAGCTGGTCAAGAAAATTAGTGAAAACCGAACCAAAGGAAAAAGTCATAAAAGTAGAGACAACTTTCACTGAGTGTTCACCAAGCCCCTGGCCCTGTCTTGAGAGTTTCATGTGAAGGGAAAGCTCTAGTCACCCTCACACCATCAGGAGAGGTAGAGACTGTTGACTCCGTTGCACAAATGAGGAGCCTGGCCTGAGAAGATTGAGTGGTTTGCTAAGTGATAACATTGTTTAACTTAGGTAGAACTAGGGATTCGGCTCAGGTGGGCTTTACTCCAGAGTTTTCAAGTCTTAAGGGTATTCTGAATTTAACTTATTGTGGGGAAACAAACAGAAATTGTAATTTTGGAATTACAGCAATCAAATGTACCTGAAGTCTGCCCTTTAAAAAAACCAGTTTGTGTTAGTTTATTTTCTGAGCCTTGGTTCATGAGCTTTAAAATGGAAGTGATAGATTTGGAAAAGAATAAAAGTTGTTTTCTGGGTAGTTGATTATTAAAAATTAGTGAACCTGTAAACACAAACACCTTAGGTCTTCTAAGAGCCCTGCAACCCAGGTCTCAGGTTTTGTAATGGAGAAGATAGCACTTGTCTTCTTCCTTGGGACATTTACTTACGACTCCTGGCCCGGACTCTCCAAACACTGCTGCAATGAGTTGGTATAGATTTCTCTCCTCTAATAGACTCTGAGGTCCATGAGAGCAGGATTTTTAAGATTGGACGCATCTCTGAAAGTTTGTAGACACAAAAGGCCACAAAAAGATGGTTGCACTGGCTTCAGCTTTTTTTTTTCCTGGAACAAAATGGTGAACACACACCAGCCAAAGCAGGAAATGGCTTCTTTGGCTTGTGCTTTCAGAGAGCTCAGTCTACAGCTGCTGGTTTCACGGTTTCACTGGTGTTTGTGGTGAAGCAGAGCGGCTACTTTCATGGCAGCCAGGAGCCAGAACACATGAGAAGAGCCCCAGCGGGCGAGAGCCTCTGAAGACCTGTCGCCAGTGACCACGTTCTCCCCGGGGCCCACCTCCTAGCAGGACCCTGAGCTTGAACACCAGGAGAGTAACCCACTGGTGTTTAGATTGTGCCCACGAGCCCATCACTCTCTGGGAATCTCTTGATCTGGTGTTGAACTGACAATTAAGATTACCTGGCACAAGGGTGGCAAAGATTTTTACCACAGCGACAGGTCTGAGTACTCTCTGTTATAAAGTGAAAAAATTTCAGATTAGAACCAGAGTTCTTTTAAATTACGTTTTCATATAGTTCTGTTGGCTAAGATACTATGGTTGTGAAAAACTGTGGGAGTTGAATTTTCATGATCTTTTAGTTTCGATAACTTCCCTCATTTTACACTTGACCTGCGATTGCACCTCGGGCTCATGCTGAGGGGCCCCTGCTTTGCAGCGCGGGTCAAGCAAGAGCACCCGTTTTGATGATCTGGTGTTTGAAAGTGAACATTAAGATTCATGAATTTGTATCTTTGGGAAAGATATTTCATGTGTTGACTCTTAATTTTTTATATGTAAAATGGGATTAATGACAATTTTAAAATTAAGTATATGGTACATGGCAAATAAACATGTTAATATATTTTACTTGCCTATTTTCTCCTTCTGAGTTCAGAATCAACCCCAGTTCCCTAACTGTTCTTATGTTTTTATAAAGTCATGATAGGAACTGTTTCTTTAAAATTTATTTTAAAAATAAAAGAAAACAATTAACAAACAGACATCCATTTACAAAATAGCATAAGAACAATACAAACAACACAGACTTACTGACAAAGTGGTAGGAAATTAACAATGGTTGTTGTTTTATGTACTGATATCTTCAAAGTGATTTCTCAGGAAAACAAACAGAGACATGCAATATTGATGAAACAATTATTAACTGTTCCTTTGAGTAAAGCGATAGAAGACAGTAGTACAACTGTTAGCTGTCCTGTATATACACACATACACCATTTCCCCTTCTTTCCCTTCTCCTTTCACACCCCCAGTTGCCCCTTACTTTTGAGTATTTTCATTTCATTTTGCAATGTCTGATAGAAACTGTTAATTGTCTTGTGGTATCTGTTTTCTCAAGTTCTTTTTCCTAATAGGCCCGTTTTGAGTTTTTCCTGGCGCATTTCCACTCAGAGCTTAGTTGTCTCAGGATTGCTTACAATCGCATGTTATCGGTAACAAAGTTCTGGGTCAGTGGTATAACAGTGGTGCCGAAGTGAATAATTTCCTGGC
Organism: Dinomys branickii; assembly: GCA_004027595.1. Classification (NCBI taxonomy): domain Eukaryota; kingdom Metazoa; phylum Chordata; class Mammalia; order Rodentia; family Dinomyidae; genus Dinomys; species Dinomys branickii. The sequence continues at coordinate 57,324 of PVLD010008656.1, forward strand.
CGTGTTCTCACATTAAAGCTGTCAGACCTTCTCTCATCTCCTTCCCGCATGCTGGAAGGCAGACCTGGAGATTGTGAGAAAGCTTTGACCTTGTGAATTTGGAGCTGACTTTGTGGACTTGGAGATGGAAGAGAAATAAGACAGGAGGAAGTTGGGTCATTCGGGGACCGTAAGGAGAAGGTTGTCTGTGAACCAGACCGTCAGATTAGATGTCTTTGTGAGGAAAATATACCTCCTCTTTTATTTAAAAATTGTTCCTTTCTTCAAGCTGTTAAGCCTAAACCACATAAATTGATGGCATTTTAGGTCAAAATGTGCACAAAGTAGATAACAACCACCTCAGGCCCTAAGTTCTACAGGATCCAGAGATTTAGGTAAAAGTCAAAATTCTAAGAAGAGTTTTCACTACAACTGATAGAAGAGAAAACCTGTAATATAAACTGAGAGAATTCTGTGGAAGACAGCGTAAGTCCCCACACAGCGTGGAAAACTGATATATAAACTTCTAAGGGACTGTCAGTGCTTCCTGGGGCCCTGTTGCAACTCACCTCTACACCTCTAAGTATTAGGAATATAAAATTATAATATTTTACAGATAAATACAGGATTATGAAGATTAAGAATGGGACTCCCCATTGGAAAAGAAACCCTTTTCTGTGTGTAGGCATTGTTAAGCCAATAGATGTGCTATGAATTAGTTTCCTGAGGCTGTCCTGTGGGAAAACAAGATCCCTTTCTCCAGCTGCCTGTCATGATAGGTCTGGAGGCATTTTTGGCTTAACTTGAGAGAAGAAGTCACTGCATTTTATTGGCAAAGGTCAAGACATCTGTTGAGCAGCTTATATCATACAAATCCCCACGTAATATCCAGCCTGAAGTGTCTGCTGAGAACTCTGAAATAAAGCCACCCCAGAAGATAGCAGGGAAAGACGTGGCAGAGGTCTGAGGAGAGCTGCTCAACACCTTGATGCAGATGTCCTCAAGTTCTGCATCTTTTGGTTGCATAAGACAATATACTTCACTACTTCTCTCCCTTTACCTGGCATAAGTCAGTGTAAATTTTGTTTCTTCCATTTGAAAATCAAAAGAGTTTGATTATTTTTCTTGACTTAATTCTTGGCAAATGTTTTTTTTTGCCACTAATTCTGGTTGCTCTAAGGGCTTCCTTCTCTAGAATTTTGTTAGGAAACAATCAGGTCTGGTCCTCTGGCAAAGGTTTAGTGAGTAGGTTTTTAGTCTGGTTTGTGGATGAGTTTCCATGGATTGTTTTAAGCATATGTCTGCTTACCAAGTACTAATCATTACTGTTGGACTATTGAGTAGGTAACCCATGACTGGTCGTTCTCTGGGGGCTAATGCTTACATAATGTGATGGAAGTATCTGGCACAAGTAAGCTAGAAACTGAAAACTGCTGGATCTAAAACGTAAGGAGAATGTTATGTCTTGAATTGTATCCCACAGAAGGTATTAAAATCCTAACCCTCAGTACTGGAAATGTGACCTCATTTTAGAAAACAAAACTTTTAAATGGATTAGAAGCTAAAGGAGGTCATTAAGTTGAGGTCTAAACCAATGTGATCTTAAATAGAGACAGTTTGGATACCAGTATGTGGCATGTGAACATGAAGGCAGGGGTTGGGGGAAGTATGTACAGCCAAAGATCACTGAAGAATGGAATCAAGCCAGTAGAATGTGGGGAACAGATTCTTCCTTAACACCCTGCAAAGGAACTAATCCTCATAATGCCCTGAGTTTGTACTTTTAGGCTCTAGAACTATGAGGCAGTGAATTTCTGTTGTTTAAACCACCAATTCATAGGACTTCATCAGGACAGCTCTAGCAAACTGTACAAGGGTTTTTGGGAGAAATCCTGTGCTTGCACTAAGAAGATGCTAGCATTTAAATCCCCAGGGACTGAAGGGGTTAACTCAGCTAAGTGCTGTGTGAGGTTGAACCAGTCCTGGAGGATGTTACATTCATTGTTCTAAGAAAGATTTATCATGGTTATACATTAAACACTTATGCTAATTGTTTTTGAATATTTAAGTAGGTTTTTCTAAGTTTTAACACATAAAATATTGCTATATATTTTTCTCATGTAGTTCATTGATGTTGAAATACATTGTGCTTTATTGACTGAAAGGTTTGATTATTAAATTAGAATCATTCAATAAAAAGTTGGCAATTCAAATTAGACCATGTGTGCAACATTTTAGAAAGGCCACAAAATATACAGGAATAGAATTATCTTCAATTTTCTGGATTGGATAATGTGCTTCTTTTCTTTTCTTTTTTTCTTTTTTTTTGAGACAGGGTTTCACTATGCAGTTGAGGCTGGCCTTGAGCTCACTTTGTAGCCCAGGCTGGTCTCGAGCTTGCAACGATCCTTCTGCCTCAGCCTCACGAGCACTGATGTTACAGGCGTGCGCCACCACACCCAGTAATGTGCTTCTTTTAGATTAAAAAACTTAAATCAGCCAGATAAAACTACAGTTCTGGCTGAAATAATTTCTGTGCTTGATATATGTTGGTCCTCTTTTGTGGTGGGTAAGTGGGGGCTTAACCTTAGGTTGCTGTGCTATTTATTGGTTGCATTTAAGCCCCACAGTCACAGTTCAGAACTTTCTCTATGATGATGGGTGGAATTCCTCTGTCTTGGTCACTTTCCTGTTGTGTGGGACTCAACACCCACCATTTTAAGGAGGAAAGCTTTGTTCCAGCTCACTGTAGAGGTTTCAGCCCATAGATGGTGGCTCTGAGGCAGAAACTGCGTCATGGAAAGGTCTGATGGGGGAGAAAACCTGCTCCTGTCATGGCGGCCAGGAAGCAGAGAAGAGAGGAAGGAGTTGCTTGGGAAGAAGAACATATACCCTTCCAGGTCATGCCCCTCCATGACCCACCTCTTCCAACAAGGCCCCGCCTCTGAAGAGCAGGTCACCTATAATGGATCGACAGTGAGCACCCTGGTCATCCAATCATCTTCTCAACACATGAGGCTTTGGAGGGACATCCTTGACCTAAACCATAAGATCCTCTATGCGTTTTACCTTTACAACGAGCATGCTGTTAAGCTTTCTCAGTGCAGGAGCTACAGGGATAGTTCAAGAGGATGGGGCAACTCTCCCTGGTTGGAGGCTTTGTGGTTGGTCAGCCACGTGAATAGAAGAATGTGTAGTGGTCCTCTGCCTCAGGCATGTGGCTGAAACGTAGGAGCCCGCTGACGTTACTGCACTGGTCTGGTCAGGCAGTCATTCTTCTGTGTCACTCCCAAGGCAGATATGATGCCCTCCAGAAAATACTCATTTCAGTGATTCACATGGATGGTAGTCTGCTGTTCAGGACTCTGATGCGCAGGAGGTTTGCTTCGTGCTTGCCCTGTTTCTGTGAATCAACTCTGGGTTGGCCCCACAGAGAAATGTTTTTCTCCTTCCTGTGGTTTGCAATGTACCTTCTCTGATAAAATCCAAGTCCTGTTCTTGGAGCAGGTACCTCCTATCCAAATTTGTCCTTCTTAGGTATTCTTACTAGTCCTAGTGTGACTCATAGAGTTTTCTTTGCATCTTATAATACTATTTTTGCTTAATGATTATTCATAATAAACTTTGTTTTACATTGTATTTTTTTGGTCAGTTGTTCAGATCTAGATCAAAACAATAGCAAACAAAATTTAAGGGATACTGCAAGGGATATTTAAATATTTGGGAAGAAAGGATTGGTTTGAAGAATAACTCTAATTTCAAAGGAAGCTAATATGTGTTTCTTAGTGTTAAAATCATGGAAACCAAATGTTGCTTTGAGGAGACCACTGCTGGCAGTCAGTAATAGCTTCATTTACTGTGGCCACAGAAATCATCTGCACTGGTGCTAATTAATTAGAAGATTGATTCATTTAATGAACCAAGAGGTAATCATGAATTTCTTTACTAACGACATCAGGGAAATTAGACCTGTTAATATTTAAAATAGTTTCTAACAGACACGTACATTTCTTAAAAGAATAAAGTATTCTGGTCCCTTCATTTGAAATGAGTGCTTCGGTTCATCACTTCTCATTACGAGGTCCGTGCCTACCCTTGTGGTGAGAGCAGTCGAGCCTCCTCCAGAACAGAGGGGCGATACGGAACCTGAAGTGAAATGAGTGCAGCTGCCACTGTGTGCCTGGTAGCTATTTTTTGGATACTTTCAAAAAATAATTAAAAATTTTTTTGGGATGAGGATTTGTTATGTAGCTCAGGCTGACCCCGAACTAACAGTGTAGGTCTGGCTAGCTTTGAACCTGTGGCGATCCTCCTGTCTCAGCCTCCTGAGTGCCAGGATTACAGGTATGTGCTCCCAGATTGTTTGATATTTATGATACTTATTGATTTAATAATATAGCATCACATACTCTTCTCCCCACACGTAAATCAATGCTTGCAAGCAGTAGGCATGTATTTAAGTTATAGGTCTGGTGGTGTTTTGGGTGGATACTGCTAGATGTGGTACATGGTTTATTAGCTATAACAAAATACTGCAGAAGGGGGCTTCACCAAGTGTCACATATTTTCTCACAGTCTTGGAAGCTGGTCCAGCATCTACATGTCACCAGTTGGCTTCTTCTGAGGCCGCTCCTTGTGGACAGGCCTCTCTTCGCTGTGTTGTCACGGGGTCTTTCCTCCATGGGCGCACATCCCTAGTGTCTCTGGTTAAAATTCTCCCTATAAGCACGCTATTGGGATAGACTGCAGCCTATCCTAATGACCTCATTTTAAGGTAGTCACCTCATTAAAGGACTTATCTCTAAATATAGTCACACCCTGAGGTTCTTTCTTGAATATACTAGTATAAATATTTGCAGAGGAGACAAATTTAGTAAGTAACGTATGACGAAACCCAGCATGTGGAGGCGTGGAGCCAGGGAGATACAAAGATTTGGGGACATTATGTCCCCTAACATACCACAGTGCTAACAAGCATCCTCAATGACATCACTATTATTTTGTCATTTTGTACATGAGAGAAAAGGAGGCTCAGCTGGATTTGAGCCCCCTCATATCTGTGATTTTTTTCTCATATGAAACATTGATGAATGAAATGAGGGGTCAAGATAGATCTTTTTATTTTCAATTTTCACATATTTGAATTTGAAGCACTTAGTGGCTAACAATGTGAGATCTTGACAACAGCCTGGCTGAGAGTAAATCCCAGCTATGGCATTAGGTTGGTTGTGTCTCACTGGGCAAGTCACTTAACACATATGTATCTTGCCTTCCTGTGACATGAGAGTAAAAGTAATACTTGCTTGCAGAGTTATTCAGGAATTAAATATTTTTAATATATGCACAGCTCAGGACACTGCCTGCAAAGTGTCAAACATTATAAACTGTTTTCTATAACAGCAATGATTCTATAGTAATTATTTATTTTATCCTTATATCATATCTGTTCTGTAATAATTATTATAACCTTTTCTCATTTAATGAAATCTAAAAACAAAACAGTTCCTCTTTGATCAAGGTAACATTCCCTATGATCAGAGTGATGAGCAAACTCACATTTGGTTGAAAGCTCATCTCTTATTAATAGGGACTGGGTTCCAGGAGATCATCTACTCTGCTAAAAATTCTCAAGTGTTGATATTTTAATCAAACTATCACTTCAAATGTCAACTTTCTGTGACTCTATGTTTCTGACAGGATAGAACTATGTGCAAATGAGCTACTTGGATTGTTTTCTGTAGCTTCAAACTGCTTTTTTAGCATCTAGTTTCTTCCTCTTCTAGACCTTTAAACATACCTTTGTCAGATCCAGATTCTGCAGAACATTGATTTCATGGTATCTTTTTCAGCTTTCAGTGGCTTTCCAGGGTCTATGAGATAATATTTCTTTTTTTTTTTTTTTTTGTGGTACTGGGGATCGAACTCAGGACCCTGTGCTTGCTAGGCAAGCGCTTATTCCACTGAGCTATATCCCCAGACCTATGAGATAATATTTCAACTTCTTATTCTAGTATGCAAGACAGTCCCCGAAGTGATTGCCTTACTTCCCACAGTTCTCTAGGGGAATCTTTGACACTGATCATTTTCCCATCATGAATTTTTTCCCCAACACCATTATTTTGCTCATACCTGTTTCCTAGTACACTTTTTCTCCTCTCACTTCTCTATTTAGGGAATTTTCCTCTACGGTTAACATTAGGACTTAGTGTTGGTCTTTTGACTTATTATGTTTTATATTATCCATCAATTTTCTGTTAGGAAAAATAAAAACATTTTAAATATAATTATTTGTTCAAATTACAAGTCACTCACTAAGCTTTTGCATTATGCTTATACAAATGCTACTCACAGCACAGTATTGCAGCACACTGTGGTTCTGCTTTTCCCTGAAGGGAATAATGATTTCCTTGCTTATCAATTTGCATAGCTTTCCTTGTTCCCATCACTGATTCTTCCCATATCTTTCAAGAACTCTGAAGTATAATTTTCCATACAGATAATCATTTTTGTTCTTCAGTCATTTCCAATTTATTGTCCCTCAAAGGAAGCCCTCAATTCTCATGTGAGTTTGGGGGTTTGTTGTAGTTTAGGGTTTTGCAAGGGAATCAATACAACATAGGACACTTAATTATAAGATTATTTATAATAGTCATCCAAAGAATCATACACAAGAGAGTGCAGGAAATCTGTCCACACACTAGAGACCAAAGAATCCAGCTGAGGTCCTGGATCCCACGGTAATGTCCTATATGAGTCCAGCTGAAGACCTAGAGCCTATAACAGTGCCTCCCGTGAGTCCAGCTGGAGGCCCAGAGCCCATGACAACCTCTCATGCAGGCCTGTTTCACGGATCTGCAATGGGAAGGCCCAAAGGTCAGTGGTGGAATTTAGAAAGTCTGTGCCAGCAGGATGAGGGATCTGTGCTAGCAGGCTGAGGGATCTGCACTGGAGCCAGGAAGCAACGTGCAAAGTAAGAAACAGAGCTCCCCTAAACAGTACCACAGCCAACCTCAGCAACAGTGAGGTCCCAAGCTCCTCCAATGATCAGGAAAGCCGAGTTCCCATCAGGGAAGAAAATGCAGCAGGCTTCTCCAGGAGACTTAACAGTGCACCACTTTCCCCTCCAGAGCCAGGAAGCAATGCTCAGAGTGAGGACCAAAGCTCCCCCTAAGTGAACCACAAACATTCCCAGTGCCAAGTAGATCACTCCTCTGACAAGAACAGCCTAGTTCATTAGGAAAGCCCACATGACACACTCCTCTAGCAGAATAGCCCAAGAGAACCAGCAGCTCCCTAACAGCTTCTAAAAGCACCCAACAGCTTTCAAACAGCTTCCAGTAGCTTCTACCAGCTCCCAATAGCCTCTCATCTTCTGCTCCAGTTCTGCCTCTTACGCTACCAGCAACAATCCTCAGGTGGGCCTCCTACACCCAGCACCATGCTGGTTCAGTTCAGCTGGGGGTTATAAGGTGACCATTAGTTGTCAGTCCACCACAGCGTTGTTTCTTATGCCTGTTGAACTGCTTTCATCCTACACCTTCCTTGTCATTCTTAAAATTCTCTTTGCATCTTTTTTCTAGATTGGGCCCTGGTTGTTGAGCTTCTGAGCAATTTATTCTTTACCCTTTTTAGCATAATCCTTGAGGGGAACATAATTTGTTACAATATTGAGGATCCTTGGTTGCTAAATTCTGGAAAAAGAAGATATTATTGCAGCAAACCTTAATGTACTTCAAAAATTGTAAACTCAATATCCATTTAACAGGAGGACATTAGATAAAACTGAGTTTTAAATATTTCATTAAAGATCAGAATTTGGAACTTGTAATTCTTCAGAATTTTTAGCTAAAAAGGTCAACTCCTGTTTTCTATAACCCTCTGTCTCCATATTAACTTTCCTCATGGTGGAAGCTGAGATAGATTCTCTATTTACTTTAATGACTAGTGACTAAAAGAAGCAATCATAAAATTCAATGAACAAAGGAAAGATTATTGTGGGACAATTTTCTCTCTCGATCATTTAAACAGATTAATAAAAAGAATATTTACTACCTACAACTGTATCACCTTAGCCATGGATGGGCTGACTCTAACTTTTTATGAGAGTATAAAATTCACTTTTCACCTTTAAGTCCCCTTAAGTTGTCCCTGTTGCATGATGAAACAGCTGAAGGGTGAAATGTGCTCAGAATTTGTATTCGTACGTGCAAGGTTGTATGGAGAAAGAGGAAATAAGTGAGATGCTTCAGAACAGCTCAAATACCTGAGTGTTACTTGTCATTTTTTGTTAGTTTTCCAAGGAAGACCTTTGGGGGTTAGTAGGTGTTGAGAGAAAAGTGTGGCAAACATAAGAGTTTCTGGCAATGAATCAGCAAGTGCTGTTTTATTTTTGTGTGATGTTGCAAGACATACTTCTGTCCTGTGCATAAACGTTTAAAGCAGAACTTTGAGACAGTAATTCTTGTATTTTTGTGTCTCATGGTCTACTACAGATGAGCTACATTTGTAACTTTCCCCCTTTCCTATCCTTTTTTCTCTTTCTCTCCCTCCCTCAAGCCCTGTTCCATTCCCTTTTTTCAATTTAACAAATATTTATTAAGGAACTGCTATGTGTCAGGTGTTAGGTACACAACAGAGAACAAAAGAAAGTCAATGACCCAAGGGAATTTATATTCAATGCAAGGCAAGGTGGGAGATTACAGCTGTCAAGTTTAAATCACTTCTTGGCCTTTTACCTAAGATCAAGTGGAGCTGTCAAGTTTACAGGGGTCCACCGATTTCATTTAAAGCAAAAATACTAACCACTTATCATCTGTACATGTCAAAAATTTATATGAAACCCCAAAAGAGTGTGGTGCTACCATAAAACCAATAGACACACAGACCAATGACATGGAAGAGAAAAGGTAGAAATCCTTGCACATATAATAAACTAATTTTCAAGATGGCCCAGAGAAAACACAATGTGAGAAAGAAAAAGCTCTTAAATAACTGATGTTGGGACAACATATTATTTACTTGCAAAAGAATTAAACTGGACCTTTATCTTATATCATAAATAAAAATTAATTCAAAGTGGATTAAACCCCAAAATCTGAAACCATAAGTAGTCCTAGAAGTAAACATATTAGGAAAATCTTGATATTGGTGTTAGTGATTTTTTTTATTATATAGGTAGCAAAAACAAAAATAAACAAGTGGAATGTGGATTAACTGATCGTCGACTTGTAACACCCAGCTGAGCTGAGCCAGCATGATGCTGGCCTTGAAGGGCCCACTGAGGCTTGTTGCCAACAGCATAAAAGGAGAACTGGAGGGAAAAGTAGTGTGCTGTTGACTTTCCCGGAGAAGCTTGTTATGCTGGTTTTCCTGATATGAACTTAGTTCTTCTCCTCATTGGAGGAGCTTGAGTCCTCTCTGGCACTGAGATTGGCTCTGGTTTTCTTTGGGGGAGCTATGTCCCTTACCCTGAACACTGCTTCCTAGCTCCAGCGCAGGTCCCTCAGCCTGCTGGTACAGATCTTGCATCCCACTGGCACAGATTTTCTATCTTGCACCACTAGTCTTTGGACCTTTGCACTGCAGATCCTTCATACAAATTCGTGTGAGACATTACTGTGGACTCTAGGCCTCCAGATGGACTCATGGAGGACATTGTCATGGGCTCTTGGTCTTTAGCTGGCTCATGCAGAACATTGCCATTGGATCCAGGGTCTCAGCTAGATTCCTTGGGTCTGTAGTAAGCAGACTAATCTCTTACACTTTTCTGAATTTGACGTTTTGGGTGAATATTATAAAATATCTTATAAATTATGTGTCCTGTATCAAATCTATTCCCTTGTAAACCCTGGATACAACAAATTTGCTACCAGAGTTACTGCTGTGACTATAGCCGACCATGTGGTTCAGGACTCACGATGGCTTGTGGGAAGAGTTTGGCATGACTCAGAGAAGCTGGCTGGAAAAGTAGAGGTGGAATGCCTTAGGCTGTTTTGTATGGGAGATTCTGGTCAAAGCTCAGAAGATTAGAAGGCTGATAGAAGTCCCGGTGGTAAAGACTGTGGTTCAGAGGTTTGTGCTAGGAAGAAGGACTATACTGGTTGTTCTATTCCAGGTGATACGTGTTTGGCTTGGAAAAAAGTTTGTCTGCATTTTGCACAGGTCCAGAGGGTTTGCCTGAGACTGAGATGAGGGTTGGCAGACTAATTAATCTGACAGAAGAAATTTCAAAGTTATCTAAGTTTGAGGCAGTGGCATGGCTACTATTGTAGACTTTTAGTCAGCTTTCTGTTGAGAATCATGAGCAAAGAGCCCAGAAGAATGATTTAAAAGATTGTGAATTTGGACAGAAAGAAAGCTTTAGTAAAGCTGTGGACTGCAAATATAGAGCACAGAGACCTTGATTGCTGAGAAGGAACAGGAAAATGGAAAACATGACCTGAAGGCATCACAAGAAGCAGCAAGACTCCAATCTTTGAGCCCTCAAAATTGCAAAAGTGAGACTTTGCTTTGAGAAGAAAGCCACAGAGCATCTTGTTCCAGAATGGCAGTGGCCATACCATGTTCCAGCCTAGAGAGGCTGTTCCTCAGAATGCAATTCAGAGCGCTCAGCGATACAGGTACTCAACCACTACAGTCAAAAGAGAGGGAAGCCTGACTTTTGCTCCAGCTGGCAACAGAATTTAGCATCGTTCATGTGGCACTGGTTTTAAGAGCAGGCAGAATGGAAGAGCTGTGGTGTTAGGAAGGCTGCTACTCAGATTTCAGAAGTCCCTGGAGGCCAGGCAATGTGCCCCTGAGAGGGTGGTGTGTGAAGCTGTGTGGGTGAAGCCAAAAGTGCTGTGGAGACTGCAGAAGTTTGGAGAAGTCAGGAATGTGGATTAACTAAGGAAAACTGCAAGAAGAGAGCAGAGATGGCCCAAGACAGGAGCTGTGGGAACTACATCCACCAGTGGAGCGTAGGGGTGGAGCAACCATTTGGTGTTTACATCTCCTTGCAGATTGCCTCAGATACTGCATATGGAACTACAGGACTTAATGCTTGTCCTACTGGATTTTGACTTTCTGTGTTCCCATTCTTCTGTATCCTTCTGTTTGTAACTTTTGGAATGGAAATGTCTATCATGTGCCTTTGAATATTGGAAGTTTCTAACTTTCTTTCCTTTTTTACAGAGGTTTGCCTTAAATCTAAGAGTTTGCCTTAAATATCAGAAGGGACTTCTTTATTTTAGAGATAAAAGGACAAAAACATAATAACACACATACATTTGTACACATACATTTATAAAGTAACACAATAGCAATACCGAATTTCAGACAAGATGATAGGAAATTAACAATGGTTGTTGTATTACATATTCATATGTTCAAACTGGTTACTCAGGTAAACAAATATAGACATATAAGATTGATCAAACAGTTAAACATTAACTGTTCCTTTCAATAAAGCAATAGAAGTCAGTGGTATAACTACATTAGCTATCCTGTGTATACATATATACATAGCCTCCCCTAGAAGGGACTTTTGACTAGGTCTTTTCAGCAATGCCAAAACTGTTAGGATTTAGGGACTTCTTAGAGATGGAATAAATGCCTTTTGTATAAAGGGATGTCCATGTCTTTGGGGGCCAGAGGTGGAATGCTATGGTTTGTCTTTGCATGTCCCCCCCAAGCTTTATGAGGTCATAGTTTTTTTGAAGGTGGCTTAATCTAGAGTGTCATTGAATTGTAGTGTGTTGCTGGGATTAAGGATGCTAGGGTTAAGGGTGGGTGATTGCTGGATCAGTTCACTGGTTGGATTCGCACTGTCATAATCCTGGTAGACTGGATAGAGTACTAGGGACAGAAAGAGTCTTGTTTCTCTCCTTTCTTGTTGCTTTTGGTGTCTTTTGCTACCATGAGTGATTGCTCCTCTGCCCTGTGCCACTCTAACTTAGAGCCAGGCAATTATGGACTGAAACTGCAACAAACTGTGAGCAAAATAAACCTTTTCCCTTTTAACTTTGGACATTGGGTATTTTGTCTCATCAAGGAGAGAAAGTAACTAAGATATGGAACTAAATCAAAGTAGAAACCTGGACAGTGAAGGAAACAATCTACAGGATAAAAAGGCTACTTACAGATTTGTGGAAAATCTTTGTAGTAACTTTTTAGTTAGTATATATCTGCATCCAAATGTCCTTCTCTAATTTCCAAGTGTTGGCACAAATGCCTCCTGTCTAAAGATGAGTTAATATTCAAAATATTAAGAAATTTATACCACTTAATGGAAGAGAATAGCACAATTAAATGGACCAGGGACTTAACTAGACAGTTTTCCAAATGTGACATAAAATAGCCAATAGGTATATGAAACACAGCTCAATATTACTAGTTATGAGAGAGGTCCAAATCAAAACCATAATGACATATCACCTTGTATCTGTTAGAATGACCTCTTCAAAAAATTGGAGATAACAAAGATGTTGAGAAAAGTGAACATGTGTATGCTATTGGTAAGAATGTAAACACATAAAACAGCGTGGAGGTGCCTCACACAATTAAATGGAGAATTACTATATGACCACAGTAATCTTCTGGGTACAAACTCAAAGGAAATGAAATTGACATTTTATAGCTCTATCTGTATTTCCTTTAGCATTGTTCATAATTGCCAAAATGTGGAAGCAGCCTAAAACAAGTGAATGGATAGATAACTAAAAAATTATAATGCATGCGTGCATGCACACACGCACGCACGCACACGCACGCACGCACGCACGCACGCACACACACACACACACACACACGCACACACATGAAATCCTATTGAGCCGTAAAAGGAGATTCCTCCATTTGTGGCTATGAGGATGAAACCAGAGCACATTATGCTAAACAAAGCCAGTCAGCTATAAACAATACTGTATTCTCTGCCTTATATGTAGAATCTTTAAAAGACTGAATATGTGCAAAAGAATGAAATGATCATTGTTTGAAAAAGAATGAGAGGAATAGGAAAAATTTCAGCTAAGGATCGAAAGTAGCATAAAAGACATAGCTAATATTTTACTTTATAATAGAAGTTTTCATTTTAGCTGCTGTGAGTGCAGTAAATGTAGCTATGTGACATGAGGATGTTAAATTTCTTTTCAGCAGCCATGCTTCCCTTTTACCCAACTTTGTGGGTATGCCCTTTCTGGCAAATCTGAAAGCTTTTTAAATGGGATTTTTGTTCCTAATTCTCACTATAAACTTAGCTGAAAGCAGCAAGCAGTACCCATGCTATAGCTGGAACACGGGCTGCCTGAAATTTTCTTAAAAAGAGTAGTCTGGTGCCCTTAATCAGTCTTCTGTAGATTCTCAGGACATGAGCAAAATGTAGACAATTTTCTTCCTGAGTATGATACGCATGGCCTGGAGTCTGACTGCCAGTGGAGTCACATTTTCCCAATTGAAACCTACTGATCCTGGCCTTTGTTATGCACATTTCCATCAGTTTTTTGGTCTCCTAAGCTCTGACCAGACTCTACCATAAAATTTTTTGGCTTATCCCATTTTAGGGCTTCTCCAGCCAGTATCTCCAAACCTTTTCAAACTCTTCCTGAAAGCCAGTTCAAAGGGCTTCTAAACTATGTGTTCAGGTATATTCACAGCAATGACCCCACTTCTGGTACCAAAATCTATCATAATCACTTTTCATTGAGACACAGTATTTGACACCTCAAACTTATGGAAGGAAAGGTTTATTTTGCCTCAGTTTCAGAGGTCTTAATCATTACATCATTAGCTGATTCCAAGACAGAAATCTCTGAAGACACAAGTCCTTCTAGATCTAAACCATAATGTCTCTATTCCCAGAAATCAAAATGCTTATATAGCCTCCTGACTTTCTGAGTCTCTCACATGCTTATGAATTTTAATTCATCCATTCCTTTCTTGTTTTAGCATTATCAACTCCAGTGTCATGCCATGAAAGCAGAAGGCTTGAAGTAGTTACAACTCAAACATGAGTCTTCTCCAAAGAATAGTGCAGAGGGCAGTATGGTTGTGACTTGATCTTTACAATGTGCTTATCTCACAGGGAAAAGAAATTTAATCAGCATACACTATGTGTCAAAACATGTGGTAGATACTTGATTTACAATAGGAGTTAGATTTATTCCCTTCTTCCAAGCATCATACTAAATGGGAAGAGAGACATAAATTTAATTATATGTATACTTAGAATATTAACTATATCAGATTGTTTTGAGGATTAACTGAATGGGTATATTTAAAAGGCTTAAACAGTGCCTGGCAGATAAAATACACTACATAAATGTTTGCTATTAATTTTACAGTGAACTTTAATTATGTTTGCATGCTAAGAAATTATAGTTTCCTGCATATAAATATTGCTTATCTGTTCATAGACTCTCATGAATCTCCAAGTAGGACTTTATAACACTACTGCCTTGTTCATTCATTTTAAAAATGTTTATGTTTTGTATGTTTAGACTGCTAGATATGAAGGGGAAAAGAAGACATTATCTTAGTCTTAAGGTGCTCCTATTTGTTTTTGTCCAGTACCTGAGGAATGGAATCATTCTAATATTCTGAATCACTACAACCGCTATAAATGATAAATATGGTCAATTTGCATTATTTTTGAAGTGAAAAATGCAACCAGATTACTAGGAAATGTCTGGAACCTGTATAGATTTAGATGAACTGTTCTGTTCTGTTCACATTAACAAGAGTGCAACAGTATAAAATGTGTGCCAAATGTAATTCACAGCTCCAAAACAGCGTCATCATCAGACAGGATGCATTTTCAATTATCACGTTTTATTACTAAGTTCATTTCTCTAAATCCTTGGAAAATTTGTAACCTACAAATGGATAATTTTAATTAAATAAAGTTGCCTAATTTAATTCATATGGTACAGAGGAAAGAACACTAAATCTAAACTCCGAAGATGAAGGATTGATTCTAGTTTTACCACTCTTTAAACAAGGTGAATTTAAGTAAGTCATTTAACTTCATTTGTCATGGAAAACGAAGCGTACCTTCAGAGTTGATGAAAATATTACAAGACATATTATATTTGATAACCTATAAAATATCAAGGAGGTAATATTTGCCAGCTACATTTTAAGGGTTGGCAGTATACAGGCTTAAGTATAGGTAGTAAACTGTATGTGCATATGTGACCTGTGTTTTTCTTACTACTTCACCTGATATACAGAAGATTTAAGAATACTATTTCTTTTGCTAAGCCACACAGTTTTGACACATTTTTCTTCACATTGGCTGCTAGTAGGGACCATGTCTGCCCTGACCTTTGTCACTTGAGTCACAGAAGAAGCTTTGTTCACCTGTACTCAGTAGACACAAAATAAATTCAGAGGGGCTGAATTTCTGCAGACAGTAGTACATCTAGCATATTGGAGAACTCTAGTAGTTGTTGACTAAAACATCTAAACTAGATTTTAATATGGCTTCCTGGAGGTCAGTTGCGTATTACAATGTACATGGCATATTCATTATCTCTATTTTATCAAGGTATTTTACTTATTACCTGCAACAGCAACTTGTCATGTGGTATGCTCTAGGAGGAATAACTTGTCAAGCATGATTTAGGAATAATGAAATCCATTCGCCCAGGACACAGTGGTGAGGAAGGCAGGCAATAGATGAGGTGTTACACTACAGGGTCCTTCTTACCCCACATATTCCTTGACTTACTAAACAAGGACATTTCTTCTATGAATTTTATTGAGGGCTGGCTCTTCCCTTAGGGGCTGTAGGACTCCCATCAAAATAATTTAATGATTAAAATGAAACTGGTCTAATTGAATTCAGTATGAACTAAAAATCATCACCTTAGGATGGGTTTAGCCCTTAGCACTTAATATTCTACTCAGCAGCTTGGCTTTATGGCAGAGCTTGAGCTGTTGTCACTGTGGCTTTAAGACTTGGAAGACTTTTTTCTTCTTTAATACAGTGAAAGGAAAACAGGGAAGGGTACCTGAAATTGACGTAAACGCAGGCACTCACCTTGACCACTTAGGAGCTTTTAGAGCCTGACACCTTATCAGCAAGTAAAAATCAACTTAGAGGGTCTCAATTAAGCCGGTTTTGAAAACTAAAAGGGAATCTCTTGCCTTCCCTTCAAAGGTTCATGTTTTTTAAAGAACTCAACTCTGGACCTATCCTCCTTAGGAGAGAATTTTAATGAGTATCAGTAGGATTATCAAGCCTCTGACATGGACTTTACCTACCAATTGATTTTTAAAATTGGGTTGGAAGCTCTAAGGACAGAATTCGCTGACTTACCCTACTGTGAAGTACTATGTCCACCTCCCCATTGTCTCATTCTGCTTCATTTAACCAGTGATGTTTCAGGGCTAAGATTCAGCCTTCCATTTCATTTCACTGGGTCTCTGAAAGACAATCTAATGCTAAAACAGGCCCATTATCTAGACCAGTTTAATTTGTGCCTTAAAATGACTTTGGAAATAAGCCTTGATTAAAAAGTTACACCAGCGATGCATTTTCAGTATCACAAAGCAAAACCTACTTGAAGAAGTTATTCCTGCATGCCTGACTGAGCAGAAGCCTTAATTCCCCGCAGTAACTATGTAGGCAAGAAGAAATTAGGAGGTTGGTGAATAAACAGGAAGCCATAAAAATCACAGACATTGCTACTGTCTGTCTTGTTTTTCCATCAAATGGATTGTGCAGTCAAAAATTACATCCACAATCAAATGTAAAGTATTTCAAGAATGAAAACACACATTTATTTTTTTTCTGGAAAAGCTATTAACAAGCAAGAAACATATGCTTCAGTGAATACTTCTAGTTGAATTATAAAGTACATTTCCAACAACTGTCTGTTGGAAGCCAGTTGAGACAGCTACACAAGAGAACGTTAAAGCAAATCAAGCTCTCAGCCAGAGCATCTGTGTCTTTTCCCATGAGTCTCCAGGTATTTCATCTCTCCAAAGTTACTGTAAGCTGCACAGTTCCGGCCTCGTTCAGGGATAGTCTGTTCTTTTTTTCCAAATGTGTGATTTAGCCTTCTAAACATTAAGAAGAAAATTACAATCTTTATAATTTGTTCTTTAAAACTAGGTGAAGGAGATGGTTTATTATAGAGAATTTCCTAAAGATAATGAGTTTTTAAGAGTATTAATTTCTCTTATGATTAGATGTTTGATATTTCAGTCTCTGATCTGTCCTCTCGGGAGACCTAGAGAGATGTGAAACCAACAAAAATAGGGAAATAATAAAAGTGGGAAAAGAGCATGGGGTTGGCTTGAGAGTCTGAGGGAGGAACAGGAGGGAGTGAGGTAGAGACTCTCACGCCAAACTCTGGTGTCCAAAGTGAAACAGAATCCAGAGGCAGGGCAGCAGGGTATGGATTTACTCCACGGCAGAGGCAAAGACAAGGATTTGAGTTCCAGGACTGTGCCAGGATTGTACCTGTCTTGGAGGTAGGAAAATGCTCATTGCACCCAAATCCATCACTTGTGGTGTGTGGTTAAGGGATCTTCTAAAGGCTCAGTCTTGCCTTTGTAGGATGAGTGAACTTCCTGCTCTATTGGATGTCTGAGGTTCTCATAAAAGTTTTAAAAATCAAAGACCACTTGTTTTTTTAAGTGCAAGGGGGCAATTAATATAATTTGCCATGAGACATATTGAAACAATAAGCTTTTAATTTTACTACAAATATCGATGATGTCCATGGATGTATACAAGAACCAAATAGTCTTTCAGTTAAGAAATAGTTAACAGTTGAGATCTCCTCATAGATCTACTGACATTTGCACCGGTGAGGAAAAGATAGAACGTGCTGCCTGGCACCTGCGAACCTGTTACAC
The DNA here is from genome assembly GCA_004027595.1 of Dinomys branickii. Taxonomy (NCBI): domain Eukaryota; kingdom Metazoa; phylum Chordata; class Mammalia; order Rodentia; family Dinomyidae; genus Dinomys; species Dinomys branickii. Next base: position 75,147 of record PVLD010008656.1, read on the forward strand.
CCTTTTCCTGTTCTTTTGCACACAACTCTGACCCCATTCCAACAGTCAAGCTTTATCTGCAATCCGACCTTTGGCACAAAGCAGCTTCCTGGCGTTTTTGCCTGTGCCTAAAGGAGCACGTAACAGCGTCTATGCTTGGGACCCAGGAAGGACAGTCTCAGGACTTGCAGATAGGTTTGAGGGCATCTGGGGGAGTAACTTGGGGTCGGGAGTAAGACCTGTAGGGCAGTTTAGAATGGAAACGTGAGAGCGGATTGTGGAGTTGAGCGAGCAGGGCGGGGATTCCGGTGGGCCTGTCGGTTGGACCCACAGACTGCTTGCTCCATGGAGAGAGTAACAAGACGTGAGCCAGAGGGCAGCGTTCTGATTCCTGAGGCCCAGGGAGGCTGCATCGCTGGGTCTGGGTTGGGGCTGCCTCCTTGGCAACTGTTTTCAGGTCATGCGGCAAAGGAAAGCTTTGACCATTTGAGGGTCAACATGTGTTCTCTAATACGTACCTCCTCTCACTCTCCAGTGACATATGGATTCTTGCCACTCAAAGCAAAACAGGGTGACCTTTCATACTTCCGATCTTTCCTGTGCTGTGCCTTCTCTAGAAAAAATCATTTTATTCCTGATAATGGCCTACAACTCTTAAAAACCCAGCTTACTTATCACAAATTCTGTGACAGCTTCCCTGAGTTCCTCAGGAGGAGGAGTTCACCGTCTCTTCCACTTGATGCCACAGTTCTTTGTATTTTTACTACGGCACCTCTGGTATTTAATTTTTGGTCCCTGAGTCCTCATGATTCAGCAACGTGCCTGGTATGGAATAATTACTCAGTATCTCTCGAGCTGGTTAGTTCCCTGGACTGACGCTTCTCCTGCCTCGGTGGGAAGTGTATGGAAAATTGCCTTTCAGTTACCTGAACTGCCTCCTTTTCAGCTACCCTTCACTGGCTTTTTGTTTCCTAATTTTCATATCTCTCTTTGCCTCACATTGTTATCTGTATTTGTCTAGGTTCCTTTATTTATTTTAGGAATAAACTTGATTAGTTTCCAATCGTTTGCTTACTGATTTATAGAACTCTGCTACTTATATTTTCATGAGAAGTGAGAGAGATGATTGAATTGGTGGGGTCAGGCCACTTAATGGATATTTTAAAATGAGGAAGAGTATGGTGAGAAACCATTTTAGATAGGTTGATCTGAATAGTCTAGTTCGTTGAGACAGCAAAGGTTCTACAGGTAGGTAACTTCCTAGTTGCTTTTAGTGACTGAGAAGAGTAACTTCTCAGGACCAAAGAAATTCAGAATTGATAAGCTTCAAAGATCATTCATTCTTAAACCCCATTTAAAAACTGAGACAGCTAACACAGCAGATGACAATAGTAAGTAATTTATGCACAGTTAAGATCCAGTTCAGTTGTTCCCAATTAGTTATTTTTCAACTCCTCAGTACTGTCTAGCTCCAATTTTTAAACCATGATTCAATATATTGCTTTGAATATTTTTTGACCAAACTTGAATCTACATGCAAGGTTCACCCATTTATTTATCTTCATTAATATTAATGGTGTGGCCAGTGACAGGCATCACACTAGGCCCCAAGGATATGAAGACAAGCAACTTGTCCAAAGGAAATTCAGAGCCTATTGAAGGAGATAATCACACCGCACAGGGAGAAAAGGAGCTTCACTCAGCCCATGGATAAGGAGGCAGGTTTCACGAGGACTTGCCACCACATCTGGCCCTTGAAGGGCGCTTGCGCTTGGAGTGATAACAAGAATGAGAAGTTCACAGTGCAAACGAGAACATCTGTGCCGGACAGCCTGGGCTCCGCAGCGGGCCCCTGTGTTGAGCGCAGTAGCGCATGCGTGGGGGACGAGTGACAGACAGAGTAAGGCAGCCAGCAGGTCACGGGTTTCAGTCTCTGCTCTGACTAATTGATGTAGCTCATTGGAGTCTTTATTGCTTGTCAAACGGCAATAATAATACACTGACCAGAGTTCCTATAGGGATTTAATGGAATTAAAGCAAGTAACATGCTCTACTTAAGGATGCTTTTCCTTTCCAGAGAAAGTTATTCTCTGAGCAGTACAATAAATGGAATTGTCAAGCAGGTGTTGGGTCTCAGGCTGACCTCAGTCACTGCTCTTTTTCCCAAGTTCTGGGCCATATAAGTAATAGGAAGTAGACCCAGAAGTTCAAAGCAAATTAAAATACCAGATTTATTGCTGGTAATATTGGACTGAAAAGTTCTGTGGTAGAGTAGCTGGAAAATTACAATTTATTCATTCAGATTAGGAGTCTAGAAAGCAGCAGACAGTGGTGCCTCGATCCACGAACTTAAATTGCTGTAAGATTCTGGCAAAGATGGCCAAGTTTGTGTTTGTATGGGAAAGGGCTGTGGCCATGCCTTGCACTTGATACAGAGTTTGCAAATAAAAAGCTTTTCCAAACGCTGCTTGCAAGCCAAATTATTTGCAAGCAGAAGTTTTGTGAACCAAGATACTGCTGGATTTAAAATTCATTGGTGATCAATTGAAAATAATATCTTGGGGTGCAAAGAATGGGCCCAAGGCAGCACACAATGCACCTATCTATTTTGCTAGTGTTGGGGTGTTGTGCCTAGTAGTTGTGGTCCTTTGGAGGCCTGAAATTCAAATATTTCTTCTTTCTTCCTGCAGTATCTCTCCTTGAGGGTCTTGAACATCTCTGTCCTGCTGAATTCATGAGTAATTGCTCGTGGCTAGAGTTGGACCATAAAAGCTTGTTGGAAGAAGCAGGCATTACTCTCAGGAGAGACCTTGGAGAGCAAAGGTGTGGTTTTCCCTATTTCACGTTTCCTCTGCCAACACACCAAGTAATATTCCAAGCTGAGGTTGTGCCATCAGCATGGGGTCTGGAGTGAAGCTGATGGAAAGCAGACAAGCAGCAATGACAGATATTCACCCTCACCCCAAGTCAGTGTGTTTCAAGCCCCTAATATTACTAGGTTGTCTGGTATTGCAGCAAAACCAGTTTCACTTGGCTGGTCAGCAGCTGTGCAGTTGTGCTATAGAATCACTTACCCAAGAGTTCTGGTCTACCTGTGTAATCTATGGTTGATTATATCTTCCAGTTTTTGGAATAAATTCTACAAGCAGTTGTAGAATTCTTTTTTGGTTCATTTTTATATTCTGTAAAAGTCAAGTTTGTATGGCTACTTCCATGTATTAGGAAAATAAGCCATGAGGAAGATGAACCTCTAGTTTTTTTCTACTTCATTTAATTTATTGCAACATAATTGTCACCTTTCCTTGCATTTGAATAATGCACTATAATGTACAACACATATGTGTGCTATTTATCTTATACATTAGTCCTTACTTGTGACCTGTCACTGACCAAAAGCAAGGATCATATACATGCTATGTGCTGTTTCCTTACCTATCATATACTAAAATAGCTGTTAAGAAGTGAAAAATGTAGTCAAAAGATAAACTTACCAGCCAGAATGCTTTATAGAAAAATGTTCTGATTTTGAAATTATACTAGAATTGTTCTACTAATAGTATAGTATAGTTTGAGGTATAAATTTGTGTAATAATGGTTGTACAGAGCAGCTCTTTTAAGCAGACTGAGTTAGCACAAAGAACAGAGGTAAGCATATCACTCTCAGATGTCACAGAAGCAAAGTCTGTGTCACTTATGTAATTTAAAATATTGCCAACTACAGAGGCTATTAGTCAATGAATCCATCCCCTAACCAATAACAATAAGCCAATAATTAACTTTTTAAGCCACTGTGAGTAAATGCAAAAGAAAAAGAAAAGGGAAATTTTAAGTTTGATGGAAATATATCTGAAGTAAGATCTTCACATGGAAGGATGTGACCACTTGCCAATGGCACAAGTCCTGAAAATTATGTATCAGGGGTTTCTGGTAGGATTCAGAATTAATGACAGGAAGTATTAAATGGTAAGGGGATTAATACAGTATTAGAAAATAAATGAAAAATGCTCTAAGCTGACCTCTCTGTATTGTCAGTATACTCAAACTCTAGCTAAAGGGCTGATTAAAGTAGTTAGGAAAATCCCAATGGAAATTAGCAGACTCAGTATAATATAAATGTTTTTTAATGACTATAGAGATCTAGTAAATGTTATCCTCACTAATGATGCAAACTGTGTAGACTTGCACTTCTTGTCATATTCAACAAGATTAAAGTTCTGCAAGAATTGTCCTATTTAAGTAGCACCATGCAAAGATGATAAAATTAAGAAATGCATACCTTGATGGAGGCATAAGCGCATTTAGCTACTGTGATCATATACATCACTCTCAAAGAACTGTCATACTTTAAAAAATTCATATGACGAAGAGACGTACTGTCAGGTGCAGCTTTCTCGGTGCTGAACTTGTGCTCCACTTGAGTGATCCATCATGGTGACAGCACATAGCTATTGAGCAATTGAAGGATGGGCTAGTAAATCTGAGCAACTGAATTCTTTAATTTATTTAGGTTTAACTAATTGAAATTTAATTTGAGATAGTTACATGTAGTTAAGGTGTACTGTATTGGATAGTGTAAGTGGTAGAGATGATTTTAAAATTTAAGAAATTTTAAATTAAGATTGCTGCACATACATCCCGTGTCCTCTTTCCAAATCAGTTCTGGTAAGGCAGACTGATTTAAAACAAACTGAGGATGTGTGTATATGAAAAATATACCATATTTTCACACACATCCTATGTCTCAAACATGGTAAAATAACTTTCACTGTCGCTGACTTTTTAATGTTATTTGATTTTGGTGCAGCTAGGTAAGTGTGCTGAATTAATTGCTGGTGGTCAACTTGTAACACCCAGCTGAGCTGAGTAAGCGTGGTGCTGGATGTGGGAGGCCCACCTGAGGACTGTTGCCAGCAGCGTAAGAGGCAGAACTGGAAAAGTTAGGCTTTTGGGAACTGAGAAGGCTGTTGGGAGCTGATAGAAGCTTTAAGGAGCTGTTGATTCTTTTGGAGGAGCTCGTCACGCTGGCTTTCCTGATGAACTCAGCTATTTTCATCCTCCAAGGAGCTCAGGACCTTGTTGGCACTGAGAATGGCTTTGGTTCACTGTGGGGGAGCTCTGGTCCTCACTCTGAGCATTGCCTCCTGGCTCTGAAGGGGAAGATGGTGCACAACTCAGTCTTCTGGAGAAGCTTGTCACATTGGCTTTCCTCATGGGAACTCACCTGTCCTCATCATAGGAGGAGCTCGACACCTCACTGTTGCTGAGGATGGCTGTGGTACCTTTCAGGAGAGTTGTGGTTCTCACTTTGCTTGTTGCATTCTGGCTCCAGTGCAGACCACTCAGCCTGCTAGCCCAGCTCCTTCACCCTTATGGCACAGATTTTCTAGCTTCCACCACTGACCTTTGGGTCTTCCCAGTGCAAATCTGTGAAATAGGCCTGCATGAGATGTTGTCATGGGCTCTGGGTCTTCAGCTGGACTCATATAGGACATTCCCGTGGAATCCAGACCCTCAGCTGGTCAAGATTCTTTGGTCCTCAGTGTGTGGACAGATTTCCTGCACTCTCTTGTATATGATTCTTTGGGTTACTATTATAAATAATCTTATTAGATATGTGCCCTGTATTATATTGTTCACCTTGCAATATCCCCCAAATTATAACAGTAAGGATACTAAACTTCTTCTCTCCAAATACCCTTATTGCAGGCCTCTGGATCCCACACTTGCCCTATCAAGGTTCTCACTATGCAAAGGATAATTGCTTGGTCAAGAACTAGCTTTCTCTGAGGCTCTGCCTCTTTGAAATAGGCTCTGTGACTGAAGACGTCTGATGCATGCAGGTGACAGGGGTCTCTGTAAATGCTTCTGAGAAGATCCTCCGACTCTCACTCATGGCTTTAAATTACTCATTAATAGATATGCCAGTCATGTCCTCTGTTCAGTGGACCAGTGGCACTTAGGAATAGCCACCCTGTTTCATAATCTGTATAGTTTCTGCCTGTCTCTGGTCCTCCAACCCAAGACATTATACCAGTTGGTCTTCCTGCCAGCACCCTATACTAACCCAGGGAAGATGGACTTCTACAGCACGCCGCCAGCTTCAACTCCAATGTCTGTACCTGATTGGCTGACATGACCATCTGGCCAGTGAGTAAGCCCTCCACTGTCCTGGCCATGGGGTCGCTTCCAGTACCCGACTATGTTGGCTGAAGTTTCTTTGAAGTAGAACATTAAATGGAAATCTTTGCCCAAATGAAACATTGGAGGAAGAGGGAGGGGAGGTAAACAAGGTCAAGCAACAGGGAAAGCTAAACAAAAGCAGAGTCTCCATCGGAGAGCGGCTTCAGCCTTATCTCCCAGGGAAGACTGGGCACACACACCACACTAAAGTGTGAGTCCTCCCTTGAGGCCAGAAGTTAACCTGTTTTCTACACTTGTTTATTATACTCTTCGTTCACTTCTGGCAGTAAGTGTGGTAGACAGCAGGGGGAGGAGTTAAGTCCTTGGAGAACAACTGTGAGTTGTTCTCAGTCAAGAACCACAGGGGTCTGGGGTGAGAACAGGGTGTGTGTGAAATACTCACAGTAGTGTACATGTTCTGGTGAGATGCTCGCACATTCACTACAGTGGGTATGGCACAGGCTGACACAGTCCTTTGGTGGTGTCTTCAGCAAATACACTGTAAGCTCCACGAAAGGGTGAGGACTGAGTACTGCTTGGATACCACGATTCTTTCCACCTCATCGTATGGCTCTCCTCAATCAGCTGCATGTACCAGAGAAAATTTGGGAGATCTATGAGACTGCAGACCCATACCATGCTCCAAGAATAGGGCAACGGCTAAGTTTCCAAAGTTACAAAAATAGATGCATAAATGAGTGTGTGCAGAAGAAAGTGAATAGGTGCTGTCGCAGTGCTGTGAGCCTGCGCAGAGACGAGAGGCCACCAGTGAACTAAAGAGTTTCACTGGGAAGTTGACAGTTAAAATGAGAATTGACAGGTGAGGAAGGTTTTCTGGAGAATTTTCCTAGATATATAGCAGTCAGTTACCTTGATTCTACCAGAACTTAGCGGAATAATTGCATTAATCATTTCACAAAGGCTGTAGGGTATGAATCCAACACTCCTCTTCAGAGATCTGTGTTTGATCCTCTGGCTCTATAAGGTCCCATGCTCCTTTATTTACTTGAACATATAGAAGATTATTCAGTTTCTGTTTTTTTTTTTTTTATTTTAGAAACATAAAAGTACAAAAACATATTGACAAACAGATACCCATTATCATAGAAAATAGTACAATCACAACTAATCTATAGACAAGGTGATATGGTCTCAACAGTAGTTGTTGCTTTATCCATTGATATCTTCGAATTGTAGATGTATGGACCCATATACAGACATGTAAATTTAGTCAG
>PVLD010008657.1:0-82381 GCA_004027595.1 Dinomys branickii
TCCTTTTTCTGTTGTAGTTGATGTAGTTCTTTTTGCTTTCACACTATAAAAAGAAGTTGTACTACTGACTTAGGTCACTTTATTGTAAGGAATAGTAGATGATTAATTGTCTGATCAATTTTGCATGTCTATACCTATTTTCCTGAATATACAATTAGAAATTATCAATATGTAATGCAACAACCATTGATGATTCCCTATCACCCTATCTGTAACTCCAATTTGATTGTACTATTCTTATGCTACTTTGTGTATGTTTGTTAATATCTTTTTGTTTTTTTATTATACTTTTAAAATAAAAAAATGAATAATGAAATATTTTTAATTGCTGAGTGAAAATATCAAGTTCGTGTTGCACATGCTGTTAAACAATCAGGGTGAACAAAAAATGATAATTGTGGGATACTCCAGTCCTCAGGAATTTTAATATGTAAATGTCCTCTTAAATACCTCCTAGAGTGGGGAAAAGCAAGAGATAGAGGAGGGTCCACCCTACAGTCCCTGTCCTTTCCAAATCAAAATGTTCAGAGCTAAGACTCAGGTGCAGTTGAGTGGGAATGGTCTGGACACTTCCACTTTTCCATGGGCAGTACTTTCTTCTTGGGCTTTTAGGTGGATTTTTGCAGTCACATGCTGTTGACCTAATATTTCTTCCTAATATCCTAAGAAAATGATCTGTTACTTACTCCTTACTTAAGCAGATTTCTTTTGTAAGGGAGCAGAAGAGTGTTACAGTTTTATTACTGATCTTTGTGTACCTAAGATTCTGGACATTTGGGAAGCCCAGGATGGCCATGGCTAGAATTCTGATACGTCCTGAGAACCGGTGTTCTTTCTCCATTGAAGTATGTGCATATGAGAACGCACAGAGATCCGGGGTGTTTGTGTAACCTTTGTGACCTAGAACAGCTCACGCTCTAATTTCACTTGTTGAACTTCAGAACTGCTTTCCTAAGCTGTAAAACAAAAACAAAAACCAAGTAGGGAGGTGACTGCTGTGAAAACACTGGATTGGTGTTGAAAACCTGCATTTTCAAACCCAGATCCCTGGAACTTTAGCTTCTTTGTTATGGAAAATAACAGTTGCACATTAAAGATTTTCAGTAGTGCCAAGCTGAGGATGCGCTCTGTGGCAGCACCGTGGGAAATGCAAACAAAAGCAGTCATCAGTTATGGGAATAATCAAACATGATTGTGAGAAAGCTTGGGGGCAACCTTGGGAGCCCAACTGGATGGGCTTGGAGATGCATTCTGCAGATGTGCCCTGGCTTCTCATCATGTTTTTCCCGGTAGCTTAAGAGAGAACAGGCTAATCTGCACAACACTCTGCCATCTTCATTACTGAGGAGACAAACCGGTTCTCTAAGGACTTCCTCCCTCCAGCCACCAGGCTCTCCCTGCAGGCTCATTTGCATTTAGATCACTCATGTGGTTATTGTTTATAAAGTGGCAGAGATTAGGTTTTGGAGTCAAGCTGGACTTGGTACTGGAGGTTATAACTTCTTTTCAAAAATATAATTTGTTCAATAAGCCCATTTAAATGGGAATTGCTCCTGGGAGGATGCTGAATGGTCTTAGGATGGAACATTCTGCTTGTCCAGTTTCTTGTGAGAGCATCACTCTACAAGCTTTGCGTCTTATTGCTCCATGCAGTCAGAAGAATCACGTTAGAGATATTGTTACAAGATGACTAAATTTCTACAGCTGTCTGTTTTTATTAAAGTGGAAGCAGTTTTAGAATCTGGATGGCTGACTGATTTAAAGGAGGACAATAATCAAGACAACCACAAGGTCTTGTTCTTAGGTTTGTGCCAAAGTTTGCCACTCTAAGAGAGAGATCTATGACCTTGATCTTGACAAATTCACTTCCTGTGGGATTCTCTGTTTGGATTCTAGAAGACTTAAACCCATTGTTCTGGAACGTACCTTCACCTAGAAAAGAGTTGTCTTGGAGCCCCATGAACTACATTCCAATTAAAGGAACTAGGCCACTCATGTAGGGAATGGGCAGGCAGAGAGGATCCTTGCTATAGTCAAGGCTGAGAAGGGAATATTTAATACAAGACACATAAGTTATAGGATTATTTTATAATATTCACTCAGAGTCAAATGCAGAAGTGTGGGAGCTCTGTGTACACACTAGAGACTCAAAGAATCCAGCTGATGCTCTGAATCCCATGGCAATATCCTGCATGAGTCGCACTGAACATGTAGATCCCATGGCAATGTTCTCCACAAGACCAACTGGAGGCTTAGAGCCCATGAAAAATTGTCTCATGCAAATCTCCACTGGGAAGGCCCAAAGGTCAGTGGTGGAAACTAGAAAGTCTGCAATGGCACGATGAGGATCTGTGTCAGCAAGCCGAGGGATCTACACTAGATCTGGGAAGTGATGTTCAAAGTAAGGATCAGAGCTCCTCCAAAGAGAACTACAGCCATCCTCAGCAACAGGGAGTACCTGAGCTCCTGTGATGATAACAGCTGAATTCATATCAGGAAATCCAGTGTGATAAACTTCTTCAGGGGAGTCAACAGCACATTTTCTTCCTCTGGTTCTCCTTTTATGCTGTTGGCAATAATCCTCAGGTGGGCCTTCCACACCCAGCACCAAACTGATTCAGTTCAACTCCTTGTTACAAGTTTACCATTAGTTAATCCATCACAGTCCTTGTCCACTAACAGGGAGTTTGTGTCCTTCTTCCCACCTGCGTAGAAACACGACTCACTTGATACGCCTGGTGGTTCTTCTTCATTCACTTTCTATTATGTTCTGATCCCACAATCATTCTGTGACCCCAAAGAATGGCTTGCAGCTTTTTATCAGTAAAACAACATGAATGCCCTTCTAGGTTTGCATTCTATGAGGTTAAAAGTCCAAAGATCAGTGCTCAGACAAAGAAACTTGGTTGAAGTATTCCAACACATGCTTCTGCCGGCTTTAGGCTGGGCATAGACTTTGTAAGTGTGAACTTCCACATCTATAACTGAGAATAATATTAGTAACTGTTATTGCATGGGCCTATGAAGGGGTGGTCACAACCCCTCCTGTGGGGTGCTGAGTAGCTGTGTTCTGGGCTGTCTGAGAAGCGACACCTGCTGTATGCTTGTTCTTCTACGTTGTGCTCCCACAGTGAACACAGCCGATAGGAGTAAACTCTGCAGTTCTGTCAATCTGGCAGGGCATGATTTCTGAGGCTCCAGCATAGGTTCCCATCTGGCTTTCTTGGATCCCAGGGGAGGAAGGCAGAGATCACTCAGTGACCCTTGTGGAGAGCCCAGAAATCTTCAACCATGACCATGTCTGTGCCTCATCTTGGAATGACACCAGTCAAACCTTTGACTTGTGTTGCCTTGGCCAACCTCATGAGAGACCCCAAGTCAGAACCACCCAGCTAAGCTGTCCCCAAACTTCTTATCTACAGAGACCATATAAACTGGTAGCAGTTGTTTAATATTCAAAGCTGTAGCATGTTGCCATAATCTGTATGTGGTGATAGGTAACTAATATAGTACATAAAGGTATTGAATAAATCATGGAAATTGTTGTTATTGCTGCTAGTCAACTATATTAGATTTTAATTACTTTCTGTCTGCTATGGTGTGAGAGAAGTGCCAAGATAATCAGGGATGACTATTAAGCCATTTCAGTGTGGGCAATTTTTCTAAGGGCTTAATTTCTCTTTCAGTATGCAGGAGTGGTTTTCATTAGTTTCCCTTATCTTATGATACCTTCATATAGTTGTTTAAATACTGGAGATACCATTTTTTAAGCCAGACAAACAAGGATGACAATTTCAAGATAAAAAATAGCGTGAATCCAAAAGAAAGCAGAACATTTAACGCAAAGTGTAGGTGAGCTCTTTCTTTGTTCCTTGTTATGTGTTCTGTGGCCTAGTTCCCAAAAAGAGATCATGTTTGGAAGTAACACGCAAAAGCTGAGATAAATTTTAACAAGCATCTATTGATTGATATACCAATAAGTAATTACAATTTTATTCTCATTTCAGAAATTGGCTTATGAGCAAACGGGCAAAGAATTTATTACAAATAAGTGAGAGAAAATATGTATGCCATCTTGGGAGTTATATGTATACTGGAGGTCTGGGGTGGGGAGGAAACCAGGCCTTGGGATGTCTTTCAACTGTGACTTTTATGATTTCCCAGGGTGAAGTTCAGGGTTGTTCCTATAAAAGATGCTAGAGTAGCATTGTAGGCACAGTCGTGGCAGAAATATTAACTGTAAGTTGTAATCTCTTTTCTTACCAACTATGTGGGGCTAAAACTAATCCTGTAAGTATGAGGTTTTCTATAGGAAATTAGAATGGCATTTACCACAAAGTCCTGAGGTTTAAATAATGTGAAATGTGTGGATCCTGTGTATTTAGAGCAGGACTTGCCATTCAAATACAGTAAAAATTGACTGAATCCGAATGAATAGAGAAAACTGAAGTGGTAGGGGGAAACACCCTTGCACATGCTTGCCTAGGAAGGGAATATCTTTTGGTGGGTTCCTGATCATGGAGTGTGAAGTTCATGGGAACAGGGTCACGCAGACTCCCTTATGTCCCTAACCCCATGGACTTTGGATTATATTTCCATTAGAGCACCAGTAGCTCTACATTGCAACATAGCATGGTTAATCTAAAAAGCTATAATTATTTGCTCCAAAACCTAAAACATTTTGAGTGCTGAATGATGCCACAAGTAGAAATTGCCATGCCTAACTGCATATGACAGGTTGCAGTCAAAACCCAGATGCACTAAAATGTTGCATAAATTACCTTCTGACTGTGGTATAAAGTATATTCAAAACATAAATGAACTTTGTGTTTAGACTTGGGTCCCATGCCCAAGACATCTCATGATATATGCAAATATCTCCCAAACCAATGAAGTCCAGCATCTGGAACGCTTTTAGATGCTTGCATTCTGGATAAGGGAAACTCAACCTGCAGTACTGTTTTGGGCCTCTGAGTCCCCAGTTGGTTTTAAAATGTTTTGGGAGATTATGGCCTCCTATTTTGTAAAATTCTCAAGACATACTAGTTCTTAATAATTATTTGATGAAGGAATGAGTAGTTTCAGTTTTTAAAGAGGGCTTATTCTTGAGACCACTGACACTGCTATGAATTGCCCCCAATCCACTGAGCATGCAGCAATCATTCATTTGAAAAATTAGAAAGGGGACAAGATAAAAGCAATGGAATGGAATGTAGATGAAGATATATGAGAATGTTTCTGCAGAAGCACATCACCGTACTTAGTGACCTTGAACTGTGTCAAATTATGTGCAGCTTAATCAATGCCGACGAATAAACATTTTATAAAAGAAATAAACCTCGGAAGCCTGTGCATCCATGAGTTGTTGCAAGGGTCTTTAATGGATGGTGTCCAGATTGCCTCAGGGAAGGACTTCCTCCAATAATTAACCTGTGCTCTGGATTCTGTGGGCACAGACCCTTCCGTAGCAGTTGGTGTCTATGGGGGTCTTTTAGGGGGTGGGGGTCCTGGTCAGGGCTACTCAGGGAGAAGGGGATGTCCCGCCTCACTCAGAGCGACAGCTAAGGGGAAACAGGCCCCCATTCAACCCAGCTAACTCAGGGCTTGGTGGTGAAATGTGAACTATTTTAACTGCTTAAATAGAAATGTTAGGGAAAGCCAGATAATCATTTAATTCATTTTAAAAAGCTGAATTACATCAATAACAGAGCCTTTTGCTTTGTATAAGGAACTGAAAAAGACCAAGGTTAAAATACTAATTAAAACATATATTATATCCTGACTGAATAACAAAGTCAGCACTATTTACTGAGGAAATGGGGCTGGCTATACAAATGCTGGCACACAGAAGAAAATGGGAAAAGAAAATTTTACTGATTTAGTCCCTTGCCCCAAATTCTTTCTATTTACTTTTTAGTAATCAATACATACAAATTTCACATATATTTGGAGTATAATGATATTTCCATATATATATATATATATGTGTGTGTGTGTGTGTGTTATATTACATATAGCATAATGTTGAAATCAGTGAATATTTTGATCTATTATGTTTATCATTCTTCAGGTGAAAACACTCAAAATATCTTCTTTTAGCTTTTTTCTTTAGAAAAATTGTATCTTATCATCACCTATAGTTATCTTGCTATACACTAGAATGTGAGAACTCACTTCTCTAAGTAGAGCATAGGAGTTTGACCCATATTTCCAATTCCCCCTCTCTTACTATTCCTAGGCCCCAAATTACTCTTTAGAGAACACTAACTCTCCAAAACTATCAACTTCAAGGAAGTTTAGAGATTATTTAATACTAAACTGCCCTTTGAAAGCAACACATGGATCTTCCTCTGAGGCCTCACTGTGGGCCTCAGACCAGCTCACAAGGAGTGCCTTCCAAAGGCATCTGTTTAAAGCTTCAATTTCTCTCCCGTTGCTGAAGACTCATCGGTCCTTTGTATCCACACAGACACTCAGAAAGGTGGGGATGTTGTTTTTCCTCCCAGAGGCATTGGGTTGGTGGCCCTGGGGTGGTAGCATTGGGCGGTGATGTGGGGCCTTCAACAACAGTGGCTTAGGCAGGGCCTCAGGTGAGGCAAGGATGCTGCCCTTGAAGGGCTGCAGTAGTTCTGAGGGCCTGGTGAGGTAAGGGTTATAAAAACCCAAGTCTGGCCCCGTGTACTCTCTGGCTTCCTTTTCAAGATGTGATCTTACCCTCCCACATCTCTCCATGTCACCACTGGTCCTGGGCTCTCACCAGAGCTAGTGCTATGCTGCTTCACTATCAGCCTCCAAAGTTGTGACTAAATAAACTTCTTTACAAAGTTAGTTTGACTCAGGTATTTCATTACAGTAATGAAAAATAAATTAATGTGAAATTGTATAGTTTCACTAATAGCACAAGCTTTGGAGTTAGCCAGCCAGGAGCAAACCCTTGTGCTTCTTCCAGCTACTAGACTTAGATGAGTTAAAAGATATTTCACTTCTGTGTATTTCAGTTTCCCTGTAAGCAAAATTGGGAAAATGACAATGTTAGCTTTATGAGATATTGTGAGCATTTAATTAAATTATACAAGTAAGGATTTCTTCAGCATAGCATACCAGTAATCTAGTTTTTTGAAAGTATGCATACATTTATCTTACTGTTTTTGACAGTTGCATAGAATTTACTTTTACAATACATACAAGTTTAGTGATTTTAAAATCCAACTTAGTATGGAATAAGATATTTAAAGCATAGCATGAAACTTGGAAAGCACAAAAGAATGATTGCTAAGTTTGACTATATTCATATTAATGTTTGTAACACAAACAAACCTCATGAAAAATGTTAGGAGAAAATTGTTCACAGAAGATACAATTTCTTTTAAATACAAAGAACTCCAAATATATCCAACCTATAGAAAACAAGCAAAGACTTAATTCTTCTGAAACACAAGCATAACCCAAATTGCCAGTGTGCAAATGAGAACCATGCAGCCACATCATTTTTCCATAGAAGTGGCAAGTATTAAAAGGATATTAGTTAATACGCAGAGTTACTGAGAACTTATGAGAAAATGAGAATATTAATTCACTGTTATAGAGATAAGCTGGTATCAGTTTTGTTGGAATGCACAGTGTAAATATGAATTAAAAATTTTAACAACGCAGACTACCGATGTCCACAATCTTATCAGGACTTGCTTGACCTATTGATGCAGGGCACAAGTACAAAAATCTACACAGAAGTGTGTTGCTGTGGTTTTTACCTGTAAAAACTGGACACAGAATTTGCAAGGCTCTGCAAAGTTCTGCAGTAAAGAAAGCTTTTACACTTTAAAAAAAAATGAGCATTTACTAAACTTTGTTGGCCATTGAATGCTGCTTTAAGAATAACACACATTCAAAATCCAGTTAATTAGGTGGAAAACTTTCTAGGGTTCTATAACATAGTAAAATGCCTATAGTTTATGACAACCTAGTGTATATTTTATGAAGAACTAGAGGAGCTCAAAGGCTCTAAACATAAAGAAATCATAAGGATATGAAAATGCTAAAAAAAAAAAGGAAATGCTAATTATTGGATTTGGTCATTACAAATTGCATTCACGTATTGAAATATCACAGTATTCCCTATAAAAATAATCTATAAGAAGTATAGATTATTCAAAGTAGAAGATTGGTCAAACTACTATGCTCTATAGAGATTATAAAAAATAACCTATAAGAAGTAGACTTCTGTACAATACACTGTAGAAAATATTATTCTTGTAACAATGTTTCAACCGTTAATAACAGTTGTGGCTTTGAAAATTAAACACAGGAAAGTGCTCATAGACCACAGGACTTGGCTTATGGCACAAACACACTGGTCTTTGTGTCTAGAGGAAGTTCTGCTCTTGGAGGAAAAGAAAGATATATATTTTTTGGGCTGGGGATATAGCTCAGTGGAATAAGTGCCTGCCTAGCAAGCGCTGGGTCCTGAGTTCGATCCCCAGTACCGCAAAAAAAAAAAAAAAAAGATATATATATTTTTTATCCTTTCTTTTTTTTTTTTTTGGTGGTACTGGGGATTGAACTCAGGACACTGAGCTTGCTAGGCAGGCGCTTATTCCACTGAGCTATATCCCCAGCCCGAAAGATATATTTTTTAATGTATTGGAAAGATAGTTACATAAGATCTATGTGAAAAAAGCAGGAGTTCTGTTTACCAATAGGATGTAGAAATTAGCAAGACCATGTACCTCTGACCTTTAAGGCCTTAGCTATTCCTGAGCCATCCAGGTGCCGAGGGTCAGTGATAATCAAGAGGACCTAAATCCAGAGACAAGTTCTTCTGTGGAAAGATGAACTTGAACTCTTTGAATTTTGGAAGCATATGGTAGGAAGAGGCTGCAACCACAAAACTGCATGAAAAGAAAATGCTTAAACAATATTGAATCTTAAAGATGAAGTAGGGACCAGAGTGGCAGTTTAGAAATTTTGGGCCTCAGACCTAGGGACCAGCTCTTTTGACAGAAAGATGGTGCTGGGTAGGGGCTTACAATCTGCATGCCCACCCACTTCTCTCTCAGGAAGCAAGAGTCTGACACTGCCCTGAGAGAGGGGGATAACACCCCACTAGATGCCCAGCTGGCCTGAGACTGAAGCTGTACCTGGCGATGTGTCCCATCAACTTCTCAGCCTCAGGTGACCAGTGGCCAAGGGCTACCATGGCAGGGATAGAAAGGAGGACTGGATCTGCACAGCAGGCAGGTAGGTGAGTGTGAGCAACACTGGGAAAAACCTCTGGCATGGGGAG
This sequence comes from Dinomys branickii, assembly GCA_004027595.1. Taxonomy (NCBI): domain Eukaryota; kingdom Metazoa; phylum Chordata; class Mammalia; order Rodentia; family Dinomyidae; genus Dinomys; species Dinomys branickii. Next base: position 9,284 of record PVLD010008657.1, read on the forward strand.
GGTGCAGGATGTGCCAGGCAGCACCTTCCATCAGCAGAGCAATCGGAAACCCTTGTAGCAAACCCCCAATGCTACTCAACTACTCAGAGTAAGTCAGATTTCTGTTACTCTGACAAAATACCTGAGAAAGTGAGAATAAAGGAGGAAATGTTTATTTTGGTTTACGGTTTCAGAGGTTTCAGTGTATGGTCAGCACATTTTTTGCTGAGGACCTATAGTGATGCAGAACATCACGGTACAAGTGCCGGTGGAGAAAGTTACTCATGTCATACTAGCTGGAAAGCAGAGAGCACACGATGGTCAGCAAGAGACAGAAAGTGCCAGAGAGAAAGCACAACCCCTGTGAGCCCCTTCCTCCAAGTGGGTCCTGCCTTCCTGTAGTCCATTCAGCTTTGAATTCAGTGGTAGACTCAGCCCTTGATGAGGCCTGCACCCTCAGGATCCAATCATCTCTCTGTGCCCTGCCTTTGCTGCCTTGGACATCAAGCCTTCAATCCATGAGAATTGGGAGCAACATCCCAAGCACCCCAAGCTGGCACTGGGCAGCAGCCCATGTCCAAGAGAATTGGGGTCTGTGGAGCACTGATGGAAGCCTAGCAACCAGAAACCCCAACGGTGCTCAATTACTCAGCAGGGTGGCTTAATTTCTACATCTCCCTCCATCCCTACGTGCCCCATGGAACTTTGTAGACAGGACAAGAAAAATGATTCAAACCAAAACCCAAGGAGAAACAAGAATATTGCAAAATAGAACAAAGGGACTTCCCTGAATGTTGTCTTGAGATCTAAGAACTTAAAATGATTTCATTAAATTACATTCCTGATAAATAATTCTGCCTTGATATATTTTCTGATTTCTGGAAACTGATTGATTGATCCATTAAAGGGAGGTGGCAGACGACCATTCAGTGCATGGCATTCCTAAGACACGAGGAAAGGAACTCTACTTTTCCAATATGGCAATGACCCTGTAGTTTCTTAACGCAGTGGAATTCAGCAGCTGAATTGCACACAGGGGGACGTTGGTAACTTTTATTTGTAATCTTTGCAGTGAGGGAATCTCATAGTGGAAAAGGCTGGTTTTCCACACAATGGGACTCTTTTCATATCACCTCCTTCTGAATTTTTGTTCTTGAAACACATCAGCCCTACACAGAGGATATGATATTCTCTTTTATATAGTAATTGTCTTTATTATACAGCTTGTTTTGGAATCTACAACCATTTCTGCCTTTGTTTCCCCTAAACACTTGGCAGGAGGCAGTACATCATTCATCTTATGAGCGACCAAACAAAGACTGAGGGAGGCTGTGAATATTTTATTTTGAAGAGAGACAGGGAAAAAAATTCTTCCACTGCATTGTCTCTGACTAAACTATGAGGCTATTCAATGTTTTATCTTAGTGACATCATTTTTCCCTGGGTCAATGACTACTTGCAGAAAAGAGCAAATCTGTATTTGCTCAAGGAAAAGATCTGTTCTGAATACCAGAAACCACTGGTACATGTTCAGATATGGGTCTCCTGTCTATAGTTGATATTTCCACATCAAGATGAAACAGCTGCCAATTCATAACTGCCGCCCCCAAGAAAAGCCCCACGGCATTATAAAAAGGCTTTTACTCCTGTCACTCTCCAGCTGTTAGCCCTGCCATTCACCTTTCTCCTAACATTTTAGGATAGATATTTTGACCAAGATTTCACAATGCAGGAGCAGGGGAGGAATTCCTGTCACAAAACACCATGTTGGTTGAGAAGACAGAGGGAAACCAAAGCAGAAGCGTGGGGTCTGGAGAACATGATTTTGTTTGGAGAGGACCCAAGCCTGTTGTTTTGCTGGCAGTGCTGTGTAGTGGTTAGATTTAGCAAGCTGGCCAAGGCTAGCAGTAAGAACTTGAGATTCACTTTCAGGTATTTGAAACTGGAGTAACGCATACCTCCCACTGAGTCCTGCTGAGGGTTACATAAGGGGCTATATGCGCATAGTTGGCACAATTCTTGGGTTGAAGATTACCTGGTACTTGAGTAAAGAACTGTGCTGCTTCTGTGGCCCCAAGATTAGGCCCTTCCACCATGCTATAAATAGTAACTTGCAAGGGGATGAGGTAGGGAACAGCCAGTCACAGTGGAAAAGATGAGAACTAACAAGGCTGGGACCCCAGGGGCAGGAGGTCACTGGTTTTGTGATTGTTTGCTCGGTAACAGAGAAGTTTGGTAACAGAAGGCAAAGCCCAGACAAAGGGTAGCATTCAGGAACATTAGACTCAGGTTTGGAAAGAGAATAAGGCAGGGTGCTCCAATCGTGGTGGGAAAGAGGAAGAGGAAGCTACACGAGAAAGGACTGTGTCACCTTACCCCTCCCAGGGCACTTTAAGTAAGTGGTGTAATAACAAAAATCAGTTTCAACAACTGCAGACGGAGTGAGATATAACCCAGGTGGTCCTAGCATTCTTTACGTGCCTGCTAAGGTGAGGGAACGTGGGCCTCGAGCAAGACTGCAGCGGCCTGAGGGGCTTCAGTGGCTGCCACAGGGTGGGAGGGATGGACCAAGCTGTGCAGAGAAGCAAGCAGCTGCTTCAGACTCAGCCCAGCACACTCAGTCACTTTTTTTCTTCTACAAATGAGTAGGGCTCAGTTTCTGTTTCACTTGCATTTTGAAATTAAATGCTGCTTAAAGTATAGATACCTACCTGTAATGGCCAATAGGGGTGGATTCTGCATCAATTATTTCTTCTTCTACAGGTCTGCTATTCTGCCCTTTGGAGCTCTTCCTCTCTAGGCATAGCTCTTCCCAGTTCTCCTGATGGGGCTCAACTTGCACATAGCGCTTGACCTTTATCACAGAGGAAAAGGTTTTGCTTGTCTCTCCCTGGGTGCTGTTTGCAAAGCAAGTCAGACAGCCTCCTGCGTGTGCTCTCTGCTCCTACTTTGCACTTGTGGCTGCCAGAATTTAGCTCTGGTTGCTAATGCCAAACATACAGATCCAGTTTCTGCATTACAGATTTTAAATTTGGCTCTTCTCCAGATATATATGATTAAAATTCAAAACACACCCAAATGTCATGTTAGTCAAGAGAATCTAGTTCTTTTTGAAAGATAAAAAGCAGATAAATCATGTATGTATCTTACAGCTGCAGTAATAACTATACTAATGTTTATGTCGAATCTCAAAGGAGAACAAATAGTTTAGCTAATGGCGTGTAACAAAGAATCTCCCAGTGTGAAATACAATAGGACTTGTTAGTTCATAATGTAGGGCACCTGGGGAAAATGGATTTTGAGTTATCTAGGATTGGCTCTGCTATTTTTTTTAAATAGCAGGAGAATAGCAGTTGTTTTGAATTTAATGTATCTTAACACCAATAATCTACAAAGTGTTACTTTGTGGGCATAAACTCTCTGTAATAAGGTGTTCTGACATGTATTACCTTTGCAACAGATACGTTATATGTTATGTATGTGTGTGTTGTGTGCATAGCATATGTGTTATATACATATATATACGTTTGAAAAAGATTACTGTTTATTTGATTGGATAATTGTTTTTCAATTTTTCCAGTTTTCTTGAAATATCATCAACAAAAGAGAATTACATACATTCAAAATGTGCACCATGATGATGGGATACACACTGTGAAATGATTACCACAATCAAGTCAGTTATCATATATTTTGCTTTGTATAGTTATTGATTAGGTAATTTAATTGAGTGAAACTTCATTTCTATACTCCACATATTTCAAAAGCACCATTTCCAATTTGAAAACATAAGTTTTAAAATTATTTCATAAGCTTACTTGATTTTGAATATGAGTTATTTATTTTCTTTGAGTCATGTTTAAGAAGGTCAAAATTCTGAAATACTGAAGAGAAAACTGGTACCCAGGTGATGTTCATCTTTGCTATCAGCCTGGCAGGACTGAGCACCAGCTGTTCAAGTTCAGTCCAAGGTGGTCTGCAGGGGTGTGTCTACAGGTGACTGCTATGTGGCTTGGTGAACTGAGTGGGGAGGCCCACCCTGAACTGGGGTCATATTGTCCACTAGGCTGGGGGCTCAGATGGAATGCAAGTGGGAGGAAGAGGAAGCTTGTTGGGCACAAGCTCAATTTTCCTTTGAGGAGTGTGTCTTTAGCTCCTGTCAATTCCCTAGACTCAGTTTTTTCAGCCTTTGGACACAGACTTACACCAGCAGCTCTCAGGAAGCCAGGGAGCTTCCAGGCCCTCAGTTTGGAGCTGAGGCTGCATCGCTGGTTCCCTTGTGCTGAGCAGAGGGCTGAGCAGTGGCTGGTTACCCGCTCTCCAATGTGCAAACAGCCACTGGGAGACAATCTAGCCTCTGATCCTGTAAGCTAACTTGATAATCCCCTTTTATAACTATATGTGCATTCTACTGGCTCTGCCCCCCCGAGGGTGTTGACTAATACACCTTTACTTCAAAACCATTATGTTTGTGCTGTAAGGTCAGACTCACAGAAGAGTGTCTCCCACCCTACTGTCAATGGCTTTAGAGAAGGATTCGGTGGTATCTACATTTGGTTTTGCTTTTTGCTTTGGTATTCACTGATGAGCATGTAGAAGAGAGATGCTACCAGTCCTCACCTGAAAGGGAACTTCATATACATGTTCCTCAAAATTATTTATGATGATTTAATTTACTAAGGACTGCAGCTAGAGTAGAATCCAAACTTTCAGTATGTGCCAAGCTCTAAGAAGACAAAGGGATGAATTTTTAACTCCTCAGAGTCTCCTTGGCTACTTCAAGTCCTATAAACTGGTTGCATGTGTAATGAGAAAAAAATTTTGCTGAGGATACAAGCTGAAGGGCACTGACTAGCTCAGAAAATATTCTAAATACCTGTTCACAGGTATAACCCAACCTCTTTAGTCACAAGCCCGTGGGGCTATGTCTTCCTAGAATATAATTCTAATACTGTACTTATAACTTTTAATCAATTCAGCAAAACTTTGGCATTTTAGAGGATAATCTTTGGCTTGATCCTGTAATATTTTATTTTGAAAGGATAAAATGATTTTACTTGGGATGTCCTACAGTGATCACTCTGGATCAGTGTTTCCAGTTACTGCATGTGCTTTCAAAATCACGGTTCAAATATTCTTTTATTTCAGGAAAAGTATTTTTGAACTGTCAATTTAAATTTAAGTTCTGACTCTTTGCACTTCCTCCTTTCCTGAGGGCTGGGCCCTGTTCACATCCTGAGGTACTTGTCCCGTTAATCCCATGGCAAGCATCTTCACTTCCTCCTCCTGCATGGGTGTCTGAAGGTATCCAGGCTTTATATCCAATTTTGGAAACGATTGATTCCCTTCATAAACCACCAGGCAGCCTACATTCCAGGGATGGTGTATTGATCTACCTTGGTATAATTATCTGCCTATGATGATTTACATCCATTCTAATTTTGCTTTATATTTGCTGCATATCCATGACAGGGGATACATAGGGCTTCTGAGACTCAGCTATAAAGCTACCGATTAAAACTTATTTAATATCATCTTCGTAATCATTAGCCCATGACACAGCCATCCTTCTTGAGTAGCTCTTTCTATAAGTTTTAGAAAACTTACAGAAAACTGCTTAGTACCCAGCTGCTCCTCTTTCCCAAGGTTCTGCGCTCGGGCTCTACAGTGCTTCACTCCCAGGCAGTGAAGTGTTGGTAAATGTTTAACAGCTTCTGGGGTGGACTCCAGGCCAAATATACCAAAAACAATCCCTCATTAATAACATTTGCCAATCTCCGTGGTGTAAATGCCCTCCTTATTGCTGATCACAAGCTATCAGTGTGGTGTCTCTGAACATGGAGTTGGAAAGAGATCCCCACATTAGCTCTTAGGAGTAAGTGTGAGCTGGCACCACTGTGCTACTGCTCTCAGCAAAAGCCATATGTTTAACTTCCGCTTTCTTATTTCAAGTAGAGCAAAAGCATTCAAAAGATTCAAACTCAGTTTCCCAAGTTCAAGCCTGGGAAACCTGGCAGTTGGAGTGGATGAATGTGTCTTCGTTTCTCACTGGTGGTGGTATATATGTGCCATATGTGTATGCAATGTTATATGGCAGAACTCTAGCAAAAATATCACTATTATTATCAGCAATAAGAAGCTGGAGTTAGTCCTAATTGCTGTTATCAGTCAAATCCTGTGGTTTTCATTTAAGGATGCTTTACTTCTTAGAGAATATTTAGAATGTCCAGAGGCATTTTGTCACAACTGGGGAAAAGGTGCTGTGACATCTTATGCTTAAAGGCCAGAGAGTCTGCTAACATCCTGTCTATAAAGCGCAGGACAGTTGTCACAACAAAGAATTGTCTGGCCCCAAATAGCAGGAATCCCAAGGTTGAGAAACTGACCTAGTCAGTCCCAGGTGAGCCACAGACAGTGTCTACTACAGCTTTGCTCCATAACTTGCTTATGGAATTTGCCACCACAAAGAGCCTTCAAACCAGAGATACTCAGCCCTTCTGCAGAATGTGGGCATTCACGGGTTCACTTGAGCACCAGCATTCGGCATAGTTTGAGTAGATTTTCTCACCAAGGTAACTTGAATTTCTGCTAGGATTTTGAACCTTCCAGCATCAGTGTGGTTGCTCAATCCAGACAACCTACTGGATTGGGCTCTTCTACTGCACAGTAACTCATGAGTTACTGTGATGGCTCAGTGAAGGGGGTGTCATTTTGAGCAAGGCAGCTTCCTGGATAAGTGTTGGGGTTAAGTTGACTGTTATGATGGTGACTCAGGAATCCCATATTGTAAAAGTATGAGCTTAGCTTGTTTATGTATTAACATGGATCCCTCAGGGAGCAGCATCTAGTTGAAGAAGAATGTGGTAATACTCTGTTATGGGTTAGTTTTAATTTGTCCCCAAGGCTTTCGGAATGTGACTGGATCATGAGGCTGCTGTATTCATCACTGATGAGTTCATAGGTGAGAAGAAGCTAGGAGGTGGGGCCTGGCTGAGGCAATGGGCTTGCCTTTGAAGTATGTGGCTCTTCCTCTGCCTCCTTCTCTTGCGGTGCTTTCTAGTTGCCATGGGTTAAGCAACTTCCCTGTGCTAGGCTGTCCCACCATGCCGTTCCTGCCTCAGAATCCACATCTCATGACAGAACCCTCTGAAATGTTAGTAAAATTAGCCCCTCTTCCTTTAATTTGACGTGTCAGATATTTTGTTCCAGTGACAGCAGAGTGACTATATATACTCTGTCAGAATGTGTCAACTCATGGCAGCAGGATTATGGAAAGAGACAGGCATGATGTGAAACAACATGTCAGGAATCCCTCCTCAGTGACTGCCACAAAGACACACCTGACTCCTCGGAGCAGTGCGCACACCTTGTATGGGGCTTCTTTTTAAAATGTGGTTAGTCCTTGTTAATACAAAATATTGGGTTTCAATGTGCTTTCATAATACATATCATGGGATTATAGCCATTCCTCTTATTAATCTCCCTCACACTGCCCTCTTCCCTCTCTCTTACAGCCTTTGTGGAACTTATTTAGAAAATTTCCACCGAGCTACCACCTCTTGCAGCAGTCCATGAAGAGGAAAAAGGGAAAGAAACCTACCTGTCCAGTTTCCCACATTTCCCACTGTTAGGTTTATCCACAGGAAGCCAGCTAGCCCTCAGATAAATCTGTCGGGGGCTCCCATTTGTGTGTTAGACCAGAGTTGCAGTATGCAGTTTCCACAACAACTAGAGAAGCTGAGAACCACATTTTGTCTCATGATGATTCATCAAAAAGTGAAATGGTTAGGAAACTCAGTCCTAGCGAGATATTAATGAACAGAGTGAGGCAGACAGGCGGGTCTTAGGAGGCACAGCGTTCATGTTCAACACAGTTTATTTTTCTTTTGAGGAGAGAAATCTTTTCTTTCTTACCAGGTGTGAAGGTTCTGGGAGCTTTTCCAACTTAGATATTCAGTGTCTTGTCTATTATAGAATATTAGTGGATGATCTATATTGGCTTTTGGAACTTCCCTTACTAGTCTATTAATGTTTTTCTTTCTACCTTTAAAAAATGATCAGATGTTTATTGTTGTGACTAGTCTCTCTTCACACATGAACAGAGTATCATTTTCTCCTCTTATTTCTTTAATTATATTGATAGTTTTTTTAAGTACTAAAATTGCATTACTGGGATAAAGATTGCTTCTGGTTATGTTATTATTAATAAAGTTGCTCATAATATTTTGCCTTTTAAATATTTTATAAGTACTATTTTTCTTCCACCCTTTGTACTTTTCTCAGTCCTGATAAAGTTTATTTTCTACTGATTTTTATTGTATCCTACTTGCTACACATCTGTTTTATTAGCATTTTCAAAAATCATTTTGGCATAATTGGGAAATTTTGAATATGTATGGTGTATTAGTTGATTTATAGCATGACTATTAGCCATAAAAATAGTATTGTGGCCATGTAGAAGAATATAAAGATATTCTTATGAGGGTGAACTATCTCACTGTATTGAGGAGAGAGAAAGAGATGGAAACAGAGATACAGAGAGACAGAGAGAGACAGAAACAGAGAGAGACAGAGAGACAGAGAGATAGGACAAATGATGCCAATATTTACAAAATTCAATGAAGAATCTCAATTAGTATGTGTCATATTTGCAAGCCACCAGTACAGTATTATAAAACATCCATAAAAGAATGTGTTTAATATTAGTTCAATTAATCTTTGCTATCAATTTTTTATTTTAACAACCTTCTCCGCTAACAATGATTTAAATAAGACAGAGGTTCGTCTCCCTGTCATGAATGTGACACCCAGGGTGGGTAGTTCCAGGGTCATGCCGGCTGCTTCACTGTTACTTTTACCTTCTCACCTCATCGTATTCAGGACACCCTGGTGATGCCTTGGCGCCATGAGTCACATCCGCATTTCAAGCAGGGTTGGGGAGGAAGAGGCACATTAGATGTGTCTTCCTTTCAGGGTCTCTCTGCACAGATCTGGTGTCTGGCCCTTGATCATGTGGCTAACATACTTTCCTATGAGGAAACTGGCAAAGGTACTCTTTATTCTCAGCTAAAATACACCCAGTCAACAATAAAATTCTTTAATGAAGCTGATAACAACTAATCCTGGGGCAAAAACTAGCGTTTGCCTCCCAGCTTTTTATAGGCATGTGAAGAATAGCTTTTACCACTCGCTAGATGCTGTCTTGTTGCTGACTGCAAGAACGTATCTTATTTAAGAACAAAAGAGGAGAGAGATTCTCCCATTTTGACCTCTGACATCCTTAGAAGGCCTTTTGGCACATTTGTCCTGATCTGTTTCAAAAGCTTTGATTTCGTAAGTCCAGCTGTCACATAAACTTCATTATCTTGTTGCAAATTGTAAAACATGTGATACTTACAAACAGGAATGTTTTTAATTTTATGAGGGAATTTAGTTTATTTAATATTATTTTCTCTTCTAATTTTGCATTCTTTCAGCAATTTCATTCCTTTCATTTTCCTTCCTACAGAGTCCTTTCTAGTCTCCCTGTATTCCTGTCCCTATTTATGCCTGGAGAACTTCCTGTCCTGGAGTTCATCCCGCTACTGTAGAATATCAGAATACGGGATCTACTTGGGCTTCACTCTGCCCATAGCCCAGCTGTTCTGGGGCACTGGAATAGATTGCTGGGAGATGCAAGAAAATACTGGGAGACAGTGAGGGGTAAGACTGATCAGGATGACGCACACGTCCTAAGAGGGGAGTGTAGGGTTAACTGATATGGAGCGGGAGGGCCCATGGGAAGCATGTAAGTCCTATAGCAATACTTGGATGGTCCCCATGGGGCTGATGGACTTCAGCAGCACTGGGCAAAGCCAAGAGGAACGTGCGTGTGGCAACAGAACCACTTGGGAGGTCCAGTGGTGATGGGCTGCACAAATGCTTGTGAGAAAATACGTGAGATGTCCAGGGGCAGCTGTAGCGTTTATCCCCCACGGTGCTCTCTTCTGAGGGGCTTTTATTGCTTAACTTCACGGTATGGACATTGTGAGCTTGCTTGGTTCTGCTGTTTGACCAGCATTCCAAGGAATGGTGGTGACATGGCCCATGGGGACAAAGACAGGTTCTGTAGACTATACTAGTTTGCCCAGGTCCCAGCATCCTTCAGATAACGCATATCCAGTCAGCTGGTCTCTCTCTGCCATCAGGACTCTGCTTTGACAGGAGTCTTGGAGTGCTAAGGGCATCTCGGGGCCATGCTGCTAAATGCCCAGTTTTTCTGTTGAGATACAGCAATGCATTACCTTGACTTTTCCGATTATGTCACTAGCAGCCTCAGTTTTCCTCTTCCTACTAAGTTAAGTGTTTTATGTCCACTTTAAGTCATTGTGGGTTTTTTGCACCCCCTAAGATAAAATGAATTATTTGCAGTGAAGAAAAATGTCTGTTGTCTGAACAGTTACTGTGCTGTTCTTTGCAGATAAAATATGTTCTGAGTCAGACTCACAGCTGCAGATTAATTCTTCCCCAAGGTTAATAAGGACTTAGCAACTGTGCCTGCGGTGTAGCGTGGCTGTTTGTCATGGGGGTGATTCAGCTTCTGCCACTTTGCATTTGGGGCTCTGCTGCGACCCACGGTGCCCTTTGCCCCATTTCCTTTGCGTTTACTGCCGACCGGCTGTGACAGCGAGACAGTCCTGCTGCTGACTGATTCGGTAGGGATGACACTGGAGGACTTGATCCTTTGCAGAGTGTTTCTTGATGTTCCCCTGTGACCCCTAGCTATTACAGTGCCTATGTTATTTATTTTATTTTATTTTTTTTGGCGGTACTTGGGATCGAACTCAGGACCCTGCGTTTGCTAGGCAGGTGCTTATTCCGCTGAGCTATATCCCCAGCCCCTTACAGTGCCTATGTTAAAAGAAAATCTTTCAGAATAAACTCACAGGGCATTGTGAAAATTGCACCTTTTATGTTAACAGTAAAACCACAGATCATGGAGTTTTGTGCAAAGTGCTGTATACGTTTCCATGTGTTCTTATGTGTGTTCTAGTGGTCTGTCTTTTTGTGTGTAGCATTGCTGCCATTTGACTGGGAAAACAAAAAGGATGAAGTGATTTATTCTGAACGTGACTGCGGGTCTTGGCTGATGCCTGTTTTCCCGCTGTTAGCGCCCCTGTTCCTGCCGGAGATGCCAGAGTTTGACAATAAGTGGCTCACCCTACTTCTCTGAGGCCGGATCCCCGCACTCTGACTTTCAGCTTGTCTTCAGAGGAATGAGATGGAGATAACTTTGGTGATTTCTTCCTAGTGATTTAACGCTTACTGCTATAAGTTTCCTGTGGACATAATTTTTGTTAACCATGGGAAGTTTTTGAGCTGCTTTCATCCAGTCACTCTTCTAAAAACCAGTGTCTTGAGTAGGTAAGCTTATAACTCATAAGCACACTAACATCTGAGAAACCCAAAATATAAAGAGCAAAATACATGATAAAAAAGGAGGCGGGACTTTTACAAAAGGGAAAGGGTCAGAGATATGGGGGGAGGGAGAAGGGTGGGGATGGCAAGAAGATGAGAAAAATAATTATGGTGTGTGATGTCCATATGTCAGTTCCCATGCGGAATGTAATCAGTCTGTGCTGCAAACATGCACTAAGAAAAAATAAAAACTGACGATGTATATCATGTGCTCATATGCAAATATGACATTGAAACCCAATATTTTCTAAAATTGATATGAACTGATAAAATACATAAAAAAGGACAAAAAGTGAGATTACTAATAATGAATTTGAATGACAGTATTCAACATCAAATTTATTAAGCTTAAAGTGGTGACCACAGGCTTACAATTTAATTGTATATGTAGAGTGTGTACATTAAACTTTATGTGTAATTTGTTATAAAGAATGAAAAGAAAACTTTTCTGTTGTTCATTGCTTTATTTCAGATGAATAGCTCAGTGCTTGCTGTATCATATAGTAAACACTCAACAAACATTTGTTTAATGATTGAATAAGTAAAGGAGGGCTTACATACTGATTTTCTAGAGAGTTAATATAAAATTTTCGGGGGTATAGACTATTTGCAATGAAATGTAAATTCATTAGCATGTTGATAACAAATCTGAATACTCTTAAGTCTAGTGGAATATTCAGAAGGTTTGTAGATTAGGTGAGAGCATCCAATACTAGAACTTCCATACTGGAACAAATGTGTCAATTTTTCCAATTAATTTCTAATACTCCAAAAAGCAAACCTAAAAATGTGAGTCATTTCATGTTGATATGGTTTGAATATTTGAACAAATCATTCAAATTGTCTATAAATGTCATGTTTACAAAACATGACACTGTAGTTAAAATTGTGCATGGCAAAGATTTATCTGTCTGTCTATCTATCATCTAACTACCTATTTATCCAGCTAGCTATATGTCTCCTTAAAAAGTTCAACTTACATGGGAATTCTTGATAAATCTTTCTCATGCTGCAACAGCCAAAGGCTTATAGACAATAATCACAGGATAATCATCAATAAAATTATTTGTTATTTTGGGGAAGGCACTGGATTTTTAAGCAAACAGACTCTATCAGTAAAAGGGCAAGGAAGGCCTTTGGTCTAGCTTTGGTGCCTGTCTTGCCAGCCCTGCTAGATGGACACTGTACACCTGAGCTTACCTATGTGCCCCTGTGTAAATATTGGATGGAGTGAAGCCGTGCTGTCATGGTGACCTCATTTGCTTAGTTACTGTTTCTGTCACTGTCAGCCATGGTTTCACATGTGGGTGCCACTAGGAATGCTGCGACGATGAGAAGAGCCAGCGAGGCACCTCAGGGTCACATCTCTGTGCTCAGATGACCTTTTCAAACCTTCCAGCACAGTTGTCGTCTGAAAACATGTCCCACTGGAAGCCTTTCCTCATTAGAAATAGTCACAAAACTTGGCTTCTACTTCATTTGCAAAGCAAATGGATGTATGGATTCAGTGAACCACATATTCTAATTTGGGTAATTTTGATGAAGAAACATGTTTTCTGTAGAAATCTGTACTTGAAGTTGTGTTAGTCAACAAAAATGATGATTGATGTGTGAAATATTTGCACTTCTATTTACTCTTTGTATGAAAAATCAATTTCGAGATAGCATTTTCTTATTCTTAAAATAAAATAAACCCAGGATTGAACTACATGTTCATTTCCACAGTGTATTAGTTATGGACCACTGAACTCCTTCCTAGTTGGTTCACTGCTTTTTTATCTCTCTCTTTTAATCTATTTTCTATATTTCCACTGGAGGTGGTGGCACCTTACTCAAATATAGTTTTGTGAATAAATTAGAAATTCCTGACAAGATATTTAAAGTCCCCCACTGTCTGGTCTGGGCTAATTTGCAGCGATAGTCATTACTAACCTCATTTCTTTCTTTGCGAGGTTCACTGATACTTCACCACTTACTTTACCCAAAACACACACTGTGCCTTACCTTCTACATAAATTCATACTCCCAAGAGTGTTTCTGAACTTTGCACTAGATTGTTTCAGTGTTTCCTTTTGGATCCAAAAGCAAGTGAGAAAAATGAGTTTTGGTCTTCCACCAAAAGAACAGTTCTGGTATTCTATAATGTTATGTTGTAATGAGTGAAAGAGAAATCAATCCTTATGAGAGAGTCTTCCAGGCTTCTGGGGCTTTGCTAGTTGTGGATATTGCTTGAATGTGATCAAGAATGAAGAGCATAACTCCAAATCTCCTCTTGCATAAGTCAATTAGTTAGAAAGAGTAATCATGTTGGGAACTTGGTATGGGAGCCTGAATAATGACCCCACACTACACTCACAGCTCAGTCTCTGGAAGACAGGAACATAGTCCGACTTCATTTCACAATTTCAAATTATGAGAAATGCATAGGCAATTGCCCTATTATGCATACATCATAGACGCTACTTACATAAACATATGGTGTATGTCAATCACTGTGTCTTCCCTTGATATAATCAAGTGACACTATAAATATCACATATGTTGGGTTTCTGCCAGTGTAACACAGCATAGAGATCTACAGTAAACTTTTTTTTATAAGTATAAGGTGTATGATCTAAAATAACAGTTGAAAAGGAAAGCATAGTAAATACATAAACCAGTAACAAGAGACTTATTATGAGTATGAAGTATTGTATATTATACAGGATAAAGTGGAGGAGATTCGTTTGTACCAACATTACTACAGATGTGAGGAATATGCTGCACCACAGAGTTGTGATGGCTACAATGTCACAACAGTGACCGCTTCACAAGGCAGCATACTTTTTCTGCTGCATCTTAATTTTATGAGACTGTTGTCATTGGCCAAAATGTCATTATGTGGCACATGATTATGGGGTGAATAATCACATAACAAAAGGGTCTTTGCAGATGTCATTAAGTTAAGGATCTTGTGATGGGGGATCATCCTGGACTACTTGGGTGGGCCCAAGGTAATCTTGGTGCTTCTCAGGGTGACGCAGGAGGACCAAACATCAAGGAAAAGGCACTGTAGTGGTGGATGCTGAACCTGAAGTGAGGCTCTTTGAAGACAGAGTGGAGAAAGGACCAAAAAAAAAGCATTCACAGTACAGTCTCCAGAAGCAACCCGTGCAGTGGACACCTGTTTTTAGTTCCATGATGCTGCAGTGATATTATAACCTCAAGAAATATAAGAGAATAAATGCTTGTTATTTAACAACACCAAACTTATGGTAACTTGTTCCAGTGGCAACAGGAAAATAATACATCTTGTCAGGACAGTAATGTTGTACATATGCTTCTCAAAGTAGGAAATGTAAGCAGGTAACAAATATATGAAAAGGGTTTAATGTTATCTGCCTCCAGAGAAATGCAAATCAAAACTACAGGGCTTTTTATCCCAGTCAAAATGGCTATTGCCAAAACAAATAAATGCTGACACATTTTTATCCATTCCTTGGTTGATGGGCATTTGGGTTGTTTCTAAGATTTATCTATAACAAATTGTGCTGCTATAAACATGAGTGCACATATATCACTGTGGTATGATGTTTTTAACTCTCCTGGGAAGATACGTAGAAGGGAAATATCTGGGTCAAATGGGACCTCTACTAGTTTTCATCAGTCTACACTCCCATCAACAGTGGAGAAGCTTTCCGTTTTTCCCACAGCCCCACCAGCATTTGTTATTGGTTGATTTCTTGATGGTAGCCCTACTTCCTTGTGTGATATGGAATCTCAGTATAGTTTTAATTTGCATCTCTCTAATGACCAATGATATTGAACATTTTTCATATATTTATTTGCCATTTGTATTTCTTCATTTGAGAAGTGCATATTCATCTCAGGTGCCTAGTTTTGGATTGAATCTTTGAATTTGGAGGGTGCAGACACAACTCCAAACACACTCAGCCATCTTATCTTGGACAAAGTGGCGAAACATGTTCACTTGAAGAAAGATAGCTTCTTTAATAAATGGTGCTAGAAAAACTGGCTTTGCATATGCTGAAGACTGAACCTAGATCCATGTCTCTCAACATGCACTAAAGTAAAATCAAAATGAATCAAAGATCTAAATGTTAAAACAGAAACACTAAATGTACTGGAAGAGATATAGGTAGAAATCTTGAAGACATATATAGGCAGAGACTTTCTGAACAAAACCCAGATCACATGGGAAATACTACAAATAATCAAAAACTGGGATCTCATCTTATTAAAAAGATTTTGCACAACAAAAGAAATCACTAACAGAGTAAGAAGACAACCCATAGGGCGGGAAAAAATTTTAGCCAATTATGTCTCAGACAAAGGTCTTATATCCAGAACATAAAAAGAACTGAAAAAAATCAGACCCTTTGGAATTGTTACTTGTATTCTTTCTTTCCAAGAACTCTAGGCGGCAGTGTGGTAAGACAGACCAGCCCCTGGCTCCCCCTGTGGTGAGAGCAGTAACTTCCTGCTGTGATGTGACCCCAGGGGCTGATGAATTAGGTCAGCTTTGCAGGGAACATTTAGAGACACCTATTTAGAACTCTGTGATTCTCTTTATAGCTGAGTAATATTCCATTATATGAAAATGCCACAATTTTTTTATCCAGCCCTCAGTGGATGGACATTTGGGTTCCTTGCATGATTTAGCTATTACAAATTGCGTTGCTATGTACATGGGTGCACCTATGTCATTGTGATATGATGTTTTCAGATATTCTGGGTAAATACCCAGAAGGGCAATAGCTGTGCTGAATGTGACCTTTAAATAGTCACAGCTAGAGACTGTACTCATAAGTGAAATAAATCAGACCCACCGTGTAAGCAACATATTGCCTCACTAGTGTAAGAACCTGAAAGAGTGAATAAAAAAATAGGAGGTATAATAGACATTCTGAAATGAAAGGAAACTGCTCAAAAGTAAAGAGCAACTGGGATGAGGGAAAAGAGAAAAAGAAAGAACGGGAAAACTATGTATATACAGTATAGCTAACATAGTTCTACTACTGATATCCATTTAACGAAAGGAACAGTTAATGATTCATTTTTTGATCAATCTTTCATGTCTATATTTGTTTTCATGAGTAACCACTTTGAAGTCATCAATATGTAATATAGTAATTATTGTTAATTTCCTGTCACCTTGTCTGTAATTCAGTATTGCTTGTATTTTTCTTGTGATATTTTGTAAATGCTGTCTGTTTGTTAATATGGTTTCATTCTTTTATTTTTTAAAATAAAGAAAATATTCTCTGGATTAGTGCAAGACTTAAAAAAAAAAAAAAGAACTCTGTGATTCTGACTCCAAACAATGCAATTAGCTGGGAGCAGGGCACTGTTCCTGTGAGGGGAATCAGGCCAGAAAGTTCAGTGGAGGAACTGAGCTGAACTGTTAAATAGCAAATATTTAGAGCAATAAGGGCCCTGGAAGGTCCTTTCACTTTGTGAGCCTGAGCAGGTTGTTCCATGAGTCTCCTGAACTACAGTGGCTTCAGGCAGAGGTGGCTGTCAGCCTGGCATCCAGGTCTCAGGACACTGTTCTCAAACTACTCTGGCTTATGCTAAAAGAAGATTTTGACTTGGAGTCTTTCCAGATAGATAAGGTGAGCAGAAAGAAATGTACACAGCCTACTGACCTGCAGGCTTTGGAAGTTCCTCTGGAGTGGGAATAAGGTGGGTAGATGGGTGGGCAGAGACCTTTATGGCAGGATCATGCACTTGTTTACAATCATATGTGCACTTACCTGAACAAAGGAGTGGACATTCATCATTTTATGCTTAGCTTCTGAAAGACTAGCATTTAGGACACCTATGCAGTGATTTGAAATTGAAATAATTTAAATGTATGAAAGCTATAATCACCATAGTTATTTGTATTCCGAGATGTTTTGTATATAGAAACCATCATACTATTGATATATTTTCTAAGGAAATATCATCATTTTTCCTTTATGATAGTATATTATGAAACAACTAATGCAATATTATCTAATGAGACCTCCAAAACACACTGTGACATAAATACTGTCACCTCTATGTACAGAAGAGGAAAGTGAGAATCACGTAATTTTCATGACAACCTTTTGTATCTTGAAGTATGTGAGAGATCATTTGCTTAGAAGAATCTGGCAAACACCTGACAAGGTAGGATGTGGACATGGTTTCCAGTCACTATATGCCCTGCTTTTTGCTTCCATTGTTACATACACTCAAACGTATTCCAAAGATAAAAGCAGAAGGGAATATATGGACTCAGCTTTGGAGGACTAAAGATTAAGTACAGAGCTGCAGATCTGCAGGTATAGATCTGGGTGAGCTAATTCGCAGTTTGGAGTCCCAGTTTGTTTATTAAAATATGAGTAAGTATCACACCTCTTCAAGGATTATGTCCTGTAAGGTGTTGCAAGTGCCTGGAACATATAAGTGCTTAGTAAATGTGAGCACTTTAACTGCATTTATATTTTTATTCTTATTCTTATTGATGACAACTTTGAGTTTAATTCAAGGTGAAATAAATACATTAAAGAATGTTCAAATGGGGCCTGAAGAATTGTTTTGTGCATATTTTGAAGCCACTTGAAATAATTTATTAAGTTTTAGTTGTCTCTTTCAATAGCCACGGGCTTGCTTATGCGTTCTCTTTAAAATAGAATTAGCTCACACCCAGGTGTAAATATTATACTTCTCTTCTTTTGTCCAATTCATGACTGAAATACAATATTTGGATGGAAAAATTTGAAAAACCCTTCTTAGATATGAATAATAAATAATTGCAGTCCAATACTTACATTAGTTAAGTCAGATTTGCCAAGTAGGTTTGCAAATAAAAACATAGAAGCAATATTTTAAGTAAAAATGCCCAACTGCTTCTGAAGTATATTGAAATATGTAGCTACTTGGGAATTTTCAAGATGATTATTTAAGCTTTCAACAATGAATTTTTCTTTTCTTCCAAGAAAATGTAATGTGTTACCATTATAAAACAACTGGAAAAATAAAAAGTAAGGAAAAAGGTATATAAGGATATGAGTATATGCATGCATGCATTTGTGTGTGTACACACTAGGATAGCAAAGGAAATCCCATTAATAGGGAGGTATAATGCAATTTAATACTTATTGCTTTGTAACTGCTTTAACTCCCTTCTCTTTCTCCCAGGACAAATGGTAGGAAGGAGGGCTACAGAGAAGGAATAACTATATTTATTCAAAGACTTCAATCTTTTCCTGCCTTTTACGAAAATTAGTTTCTGCTGAGACATCTTCAGGAAACTATGGTGAGCCACCCTGTGCCTCCCTAACCAGTATGTGAGGCGGGCAGAGCCCCAGACAACTTCTTGGGCCTCAGTGGTCACTTCCAGCATCACCCATACTCCTGCAGGGTGCTGAGCTGCAACCCAGACAGTCAGTGGCCTAAGGGACTCTGCCCTCCCCCATCCACTACCTGTGTGGGAACCACGCTGGGTCCTGGGCAACGTCTGAAGCCTCGGTGACAATGACCTGCAACCCCTCCACCCTTGTGGAAGTCTGGCTGAAACCCGGACAGCTTCAGGAACTCCAAAGAGCCTCCCTTGCCCCTTCTCACTGGCCTTAGAGCCAATTGGATGCAAGAAAGTATCAGGAGCATCTCTGATGCCACCTTGCCATCACACACCAGCACAGGAGCCACACTGAGAACTGGAAACCTTTGGAAAAATCACAGTCTGAGCTACAGGTAACCTCTGGATTTTCAAAAATGACAAAACAAAGGAGCAAAATCTAATCTGAGACCTCTACATCACCCAGAACAAGTCCAGGAGACATCAAAACAGAAAAGCCTGGAAGTCATACACCTGAAATTTCTGAAGTGATAGCAACTAAAGTAAAGAAACAACTCCATCAGGCCATAGAAGACATCAGATCAGAAATTATCTGAGGTAATAAAGAAATCATAGCAATAACTAAAGAATTGCTTAGAACATCTAAAGAAGACATGGAAAAGAAAACAGAGGAACACAGTAAATTAATGGAAACTTTGAATGAACAATACAGAAAAGAACAGGAATGCATGAAACAGATTCAGGCAGATATCCAGGGAATTAAAAATTCCATCAAAAGCTGGCAAAACTCCTTGAACAAAGCTGAAGATAGACTTTCAGACCTTGAAGACAGCACTGCCACTAATGAACAGGAAAGGAATGATATCTTAAAAACAACAAGGAACCAGGAAATAACAATTCAATAACTACAAGATGAAGCAAAGAAAAACCATGTAACATTAATAGGTATCAATGAAACAGCTGATGTCAATTCAAATGACATAAAAAGACTATTTGCAGAAATAATAGCAGAAAATTTCCCAGGCATGGAATAAGAATTACACATACAGATAAGTGAAACATACAAATCCAATTAGCCATAACCAAAATAAATCTACACCCAAATATATAGTGATCAAGATTCCATAAAGTCAACAAAAGATCAGAACATTAAAAGCTGTTAGAGAAAAGAAACAGAACTCCAATAAAGAAAATCCCATCAGAATCATGGCAGATTTCTCAACACAAACAATCAAGGCAAGAAGAGCTTGGAATGAAGTATTTCAGGTCCTGAAAGAAAGCAACTTCCAATCCAGGTTGATGTACCTGCAAAACTCTTCTTCAAATTTAATGGAGAAATACAGCATTTCCATAATAAAGAACAACTGAAGAAATTCATGAGTGCCAAACCAATCCTCCAAAGATTACAGAAAGATATTCTAGAAAGAGATAAAACAGACCACAACTTGAAGAACAACAGAAAGGAACCGCCAATAGCAAGCAATTAAACAGAGGGGAAAAAGGAGGAAACAGCAGAAGGAAAATAACACGACAAAGGTAAGCCAGTACATGTCATTTGTAACTATCAATGTAAACAGTCTTAATTTGCCAATCAAAAGAAGCAGACTGTCAGAGTGGATCAAGAAACAAAATCCAACTATGTGCTGTATACAAGAAACACATTTAACTCAAAAAGTAGCTCATAGACTGAAAACTAAAGGGTGGAAAACAATATTCCATGCAACAAGAACATAGAAAAAGATAGGCGTAGGTGTTCTCTTTGCAGACAATGTGAACCTCAAACCAAGAAAAATTCTAAAAGATAAAGAAGATCACTGTGTACTTGTGAGGGGAAAACTTCAAGAGGAAGAAGTATCATAAACATCTATGCACCAAATATAGGAGCACTCAAGTATATAAGACAGATTTTAACAGACATGAAAAATGAAATAAACAGCAAAGCACATAAACAGCAATCATAACAGGGGACTTCGACAGCCCATTGTCACAAAGAGGTAGATGAACTCAACAAAAAATAAATCAGCCAAGAAATAACACAAATTAACCAAACTTGTGATAAGAGGGACTTAGTAGACATTTACATTGTGTTCCATCAAACAGGATCAGAATACACATTCTTCTCAGCTGCACATGGGATGTTCTCTAAAATACACCATATGCTAGCACATAGAACATGCTGAAGTAAATGCAAAGGAATTGAAATTATCCTATTCATACTATCAGACCATAGTGCAAAGAAATTGGAAATTAATGAGAAAAGAAATCACAAAAGCTCGTAGACATGGAAATTAAATAACACCCTCCTGAACAAACAATGGGTCACTGGTGAAATCAAAGTAGAAATTAAACAATATATACAATCAAATGAATCTATAGATACAACTTACAGCAACCTGTAGGACACAGTGAAAGCAGTCCTCAGAGGAAAATTTATAGCAGTGAATTCCCATCTCAGGAAAACAGAATGAGCACAAATAAACAATCTTATGCTGCAGCTCAAGCTTCTAAAAACAGGAGAGCAATTCTAACCCAAAGCCCAAAGAAGACAGGAAATTATAATTCCAGGCAGAAATTAACAGAATGGAGATTAAAAAACCAAAACAAACAATTAATGAATCAAAGGGTTGGTTTTGTGAAAGTATAAATAAAATAAACACCTAGCCAATCTTATCAAAAAAGGATAGAAAAAACTGAAATATATTCAATAAGAAGTGAAAGGGGCAAAATTGCTATAGATCCTGTGAAATTCAGAAGATCATCAACACCCACTTTGAAAATCTTTACTCTGGTAGGATGGAAAATACAGAGAAAATGGACAGATTTCTAGGTACATAAGAATTACCAAAGCTGAATGAAGAGGATATAGAAATCCTGAATAACTCAATGTTAGCCAGCAAAATTGAAAATGTAACAAAAATACTTGCCAATGAAGAAAAGCCCAGGCCCTGATGGATTCACAGCTGAGTTCTACAAGAAATTTAGAGAAGATGTAGCATTAGTTCTTCTCAAACTCTTTAATGAAATTGAAGGAGAAGCAATTCTCCCCAACTCATCCCTGAAGGCAAGTACTATCCTGATACCAAAACCAGAGAAATACCCAGCCAAAAAAGAAAATTACAGGCCAATTTCCCTAATGAATATACGTGCAAAAATTCTTGATAAAATACTAGCAAACAGAATACAAAAAATCATCAAGAGGGTTATACACCATGACCAAATGGGATTCATCCCAGGAATGAAGGGATAGTTCAACATATGTGAATCAATGAATATAATACACCATGTCAATAGAACCAAAGGCAAAAATCACATGATCATCTGCATCAATACAGAAAAAACCTTTGATAAAGTCCAACACTCATTCATGATAAAAACCCTACAGAAAATAGGAATAGATGGTCTTTACCTCAATCTGATCAAAGCCATCTATGATAAACCAATGGCTAATATTATACTACTGTAGATTTTTGGGTTTTTATTTTTTAGTACCGGAAATCAAACTCATGACCTCAGGCTTACCAGGCAAACGCTTATGCCACTGAGCTATATCACTGGCCTTAACATTATACTAAATAGTCAAAAATTGAAAGCTTTCACTTTAAAATCAAGAACATGACAAGGGTGTCCACTGTCACCACTCTTTTTCAATATAGTTCTGGAAATATTAGATAGAGCAATTAAAGAAAAGAGAGAAATAAAAGGAATAAGGATAGGCAAGGAAAAAGTGAAATTATCATTATTCACAGATGACATGGCACTCTACATTGAAGACCCAAAACTCCCCAAAAGGTTTATAGATTTAATAACCAAATTCAGTAGCATAGATGGATGCAAAGTCAACACTCAAAAATCAATAATATTCCTGTACACAAACAGCAAACATACTGGGGGAGAAATTAGGGAAACCGCAACTTTCACAATAGCATCTAAGGAAATGAAATACTTAGGAATGAATTTAACAAAAGAAGTAAAAGATCTATACAGTGGAAACTACAGTACTCCAAAAAAAGAGATTGAAGATGATTTCAATAAATGGAAAGATATTCCTTGCTCATGGATAGGAAGAACTAACGTTGTTGTACCAATTCAATGCAATCCCAATTAAAATACCATTAGTGTACCTCACAGATCTAGAGAAAACTTCCCTAAAATTCCTATCAGACCATAAGAGACCCAGAATAGCAAAAGCAATTGGACAACAAAGGAAAGGCAGGAGGCATCACAATTCCTGACTTGAAATTATACACAAAGCTACTGTGATAAAATCAGCATGGTACTAGCAAAAAAACAGACCTGAAGATCAATGGAACAGACTAGAAGATGCAGACATGAACACGAAGACACCAACCACTTCATCTTTGACAAAGGGGCCAAACATGTTCACTGGAAGAATGATAGCCTCTTTAATAAACGGTACTGGAAAAACTGACTTTCCAAATTCTGAAGACTAAAACTAGACCCATGTCTATCACCATGCACTAAACTAAAGTCAAAATGCATCAAAGATGTAAATACTAAAACAGGAACTCCTAATCTACTGGAAGAGAAAGCAGGTAAAAATCTTGAAAATATAAGGGTAGGCAGAGAGTGCATGAACAAAAACCAAACTGCATGGGAAGTACTTCAAAGTATCAACAACTGGTCTCTCATCATATGGAAAAGTTTTTGCATATCAAAAGAAATCACCAATAGAGTAAAAAGAAAACCCATGAATTGGGAAATAATATTAGCCAGCTACCCCTCAGACAAAGGACTTCTATCTAGAACATATAAACAATTAAAGATATCAGACCCTCCTATCCAAAATGGGCATCTGATGTGAATACACACTTCTGAGATGAAGAAATACTAATGGCGAATATATATTTGAAAAAAAGTTGAATGTCATTAGTCATTTAAGAAATGCAAATTAAAACAACACTGAGATTCCATCTCACTGCAGAAATAATGACTATCATCAAGATATCAACCAATAACAAATGCTGGAGAGTCTGTGGGGAGGAAGGAGCTCTACTCCACTGCTGGTGGGAGTGTTTACTGGTGAAACCACTATAGAAATCAGTGCGGAGATTCCTCACAAAAGTAGCATTAGAGATATTCTAGAGATACCCCTTCTGGGTATTTTCCCAGAAGAATTAAAAACATCATGCCACGGCGATATATGTGCACTCATGTTTATAGCAGTACAATTTGTTATAGCTAAATCTTGGAAATAACCCAAATGCCAATCAAATGAGTAATGAACAAAAAGATGTGGTGTTTTTATACAATGGAATATTACTCAGTTATAAAAAAATATAAACTT
Source organism: Dinomys branickii (assembly GCA_004027595.1). NCBI lineage: Eukaryota > Metazoa > Chordata > Mammalia > Rodentia > Dinomyidae > Dinomys > Dinomys branickii. The sequence goes on from PVLD010008657.1 coordinate 33,355, forward strand.
GAGGCTTTTTGTAGGTAAATAGATGCAACTAGAGTCTGTACTCATAAGTGAAATAAATCAGACCCACATGTGTAAATATCATATTGTTTTCCCAGTATAGGAAGCTGAAAGAGTAAGTGAAACTCAAAATGTGCAATAGATGATATGAAAGGGAAAGAAAGTGCTCAAAGAAAGAACAAGTGGGATGAGGGAAAGAAGAAAAAGAAATAAAGAAGGAAGGCAAAAATATATATGTATAGGTGGGATAACTGCACTGCTGATGTCCAATTGTTTATTGAAAGGAACAGTTAATGATTAGTTTTTCCATATTTTGACCAATTTTGCATGCTTATGTCTGGTCATCTGAGTAACTGATTTGAAGACAACAATGTGCAGTAGAACAACCATTGGTGAATTCCTACTGTCTTGTCTAGTGAAATTCTGTATTGTCGCTAATGTTTTATTTAATAATTATTTTTTTATTCTCTTAAAAACAAAGAAAAAAAGAAAATTAGTTCCTGAGTGGCTGGCCCAGGTAAGTAATTATCTTGTAGTTGTCTCTTCACCCTACTAGTATGGATGGGGGTGATTTAAATGATGTGACTTTGTGAAAGTTGATTCCTTGAATGTGCACAACATCCTTTGGATCCTTTTGCGTGACTGTCATGGAGTAACGAATAAGATGGATCATCACTGCGATGTCTGTGGCATCATGGGCTCACCTGGCTTTTGGAGAAGTGATATTATGACTCAATGTCATCTACCACCATAACTATTTGCCTCTGTTTTCCAATATTGATGTGGGAAAAGTCTTAGAACCTAGGCTTCTTCCGGCCTACAGGTCCTACCATGGAGGATTTTTAGTACCTCTGTACTCCCTCATGGAACCACAGTCACACCTGGGTGCCTCATGCAGTTCCTCTGTGGGATCAGGAGCACTGCTATCCCATAGGCTCATACTATGTACCCTGGTGGTGCGAAGCTCTTGTCCTGGGAAGCTTGAATAAACCAGGCTGCTGTTCTCGCATGTTACAACCTTTCTTGTATTTCCCTGGATGTTTTAAGTGACTGCATGTGGCTTTCCTAGTCAAGCTCCTATAGCAAAATTCCATATACCAAGGGACACTCAGTCTGCAAAAACAGAAAATTTGTTTCCATGGTTATGGAAGATATGATGTCCTTAATCAGATGCTGGACAATGCATAGTCAGTAAAGGCCCTCTTCCTCATTCGCAAATGGACGGCTTTTGCAGTGTTCTCACATAGAAGAAGGGACAGGGGCTCTCAGGGGCCTCTTGCATGAGGGCACTAATCCCAGTCAGGAGGCCATAGACTGTATTTGTGATTATATTTATATTTGTCATTAGGTTTCAATATACAGATCTTGAAGGTGTACAAACATTCATTCTCAAGCAGCCTCTCTAGTTCCCACCATCATCTTCTTTGTCTGTCAGTGGAGGGAATGAGCTATGGTTTTTCAGCCTCCTTTTCTCTCTGTTTATTTCATCTTTACAGAATTCAGTGGAGTTAAAGACAAAAAGGGTGATAACGTTTTTTCTGTAAGTAAGTTTTCTTTTTGATCTAGTTTTGTTCTCACAGTCACTAAATCCAGAATAAAAACTAAACTAATAATAAAGAGTAGGGAGCAAAAAAACCATCATCGATAAGGCAGGGGGCAGAGGAGAGAGAGAGAGAGAGAGAGAGAGAGAGAGAGAGAGAGAGGCAGAGAGACAGAGACAGAGACAGAGATGGAGACAGAGATGGAGACAGAGAGACAGAGAGAAACCTCACCTCTCCCTTGCTCTAGTCTTTCTCCAGGGAACAAATCTGACCCGAATGAACAAGAAACTATACGGTACAAATATGAACACTGACCTGCTTCATAAATAAATAAATCTATAGAAATCTCATCACTGCTTAATTCTGAAAATGCTGAACTATTTGGAAAGAGTCATTATATGAATATATCATACAATAAATTCTCTACTGGTAGATCAGTTCTAGGTGAAACATAGACCTAGTATATTTTCTTATGTGATTTCTGGTGATATAGAAATTTCTAAGCCTAAAATTAAAAGAAGAAAATATGTCATGTGTAATGTATGAATTATTGACACATTTGGGCACATAAAAATCCATAGAGCCTAAGAGATCGTGAATGTTTGAGAAAAGTCAGAAACTGAAAAAATACTACTGTAAAATATTTGACAAAGGATTTGTTTTTAAGTTTTATAGAGGTCTTACGAAGCAATGAACAACTAAATTCTAATGAAAAATTAATAACCATTTCAATGAAATAATTAACAAGATGTGAAATGTAAATACTCAATGAATTTTTGGAATTTTGTTTAATCTCACCAAGACTCAAAGAAAGTTCTGCTGATTCCAAGATCATCTAGGTTCCAATATCTCTATCAAAGTTTTCTTTAACCAGTGTTACCACGCTTTTTCTTGAGTGTGAGCAAAAGTCATGTCAATAATTGCTGAAATAGAGGAGTCAAAATATATCATGTACAGGTACACATACCTGGTGATGAATATGATCATTATGTATATCTAAAATGTACCAGTGAACTTAATTAAAAATAATAATTGCCAAAATATATTTTGTTTCTCTTATGAGCAATTCCACTTGCAAAAATTTTATCTAAGGAAATTATGTGAAATATGTGCAAAAAATTCCCCCATTTCTATTCCTTAGAGCATTTAAGAATAATTTCCAACTAGAAATATCCAAATGATCAAATGTTGAGATTGATTAAACACAGGAGACATCCATATGACATAATGTAACATAGAAATTAGAAATTGTGTTGCAGAAATGCAAACATACTGATGATAGTTTGAGTGAAGAAAATAAATGATAAAGACATCGCACCTTTGAAATACATAGATGTGTGTGAAGTTGTGGGTGTGAGTGTGAGTATATCATATCTGATAAAATAGCATCTCATTTTTCCCTTCTTGACTGAATCCCAAGGGAAGCCACTCCCATCTGTGCCTTGAAAACACTTGTGAGTTTGGCTTCATTAGCCTTTTTAAAATTCAGTTCCGGGCTGGGGATATAGCTCAGTGGAATAAGCGCCTGCCTAGCAAGCGCAGGATCCTGAGTTCGATCCCCAGTACCGCCAAAAAAAAAAAAAAAAAAAAAAAATTCAGTTCCACTGAGGTTTCTCTGGGTTGGTGGCCTGAGCTCCTACACTAACTCCAGCCACAGGGCCAGGTAGGCTGCAGCCTGCGTGCCTGTATGAATGACAAGACCACCAGACCGTCCAGCCTTGATAAGCTTCTGCCACCGTTGTCAGCGTGGCTCCATGGCAGTGGGAGACGGCAGCCAGCCTCCAGCGGGATGGATGGGAGAGACGCCACAAGGGGCAAGCGAACATGTGTGAGATGGATAATTGTGTGGTCCTTTCATCCTCAGCAACAATAAGGATGGGATGTGTTTACCAAAAGCCAAGAAGTCTATATGTTCATCATTGTACAGCTTCATAAATTTAACAGTCTTTAAACTACGGCAGATTTGAAATCTTTAGAGAGAAATGAAAGGCAGTATCTTGAGCAAAATATTTCTTCATTTCAAGTGAAAGATTTAAAATACAAATTTACTGCCTTAAATACCAATATTGAAATTATTCTGCAATTTACTACTAGGGATATTGTTAAAATCCTGACAGCTGGGTTATCTGTGCCTTTGTTGCCAGTACTTTTCTGGCTCCCCTGGCATAAAAGATGAATGGGAATTCAGTATACTCTCAAAAATTATAAGACTTGTATTTAATAAGAGTTTTGTGTCTGTGTTGTCTGTGGTTGACTTCAAATAGAAAGTCTGTTGAAAATTCTAACTAATAATATTGAACAGAAAGTTTTGACTGTGTGCAAGATTTTAGTCTTCCTTCCTTCCTTCCTTTGTTCCTTTCCTTCTTTCTTCCTTTCCTTTCTTTGTTTTTGTTTTCGTTCTTTGGTGGTACTGAGGATGGAACCCAGGGCCTTTTCATTAAGCTACATCCCTAGCCTCTTTTGTTGTTTTTGTTTTGAGCCAGAATCTCATTAAATTGCTAAATTGTCCTGTTTGGCCCTGAACTTGTGATCCTCCTACCTCAGACTCCTAGAGTGCTAGGGTTGTAGGTGTGAGCCAGACTCATGTGTGACTAACTGTCACATGTGACAGTTATATTGACTGCCAACTTGATTAGCTTGCGAGATCCCTAGGACATTAGTAAGGCACATGTTTGGGGTGTCTGGATGGGTCATGGGGTGTGACTTTGGGGACTATATATATCTGGTCCCTGATTGCCTCTTTTCTGGTGAACTTCCTCTATTCTCTGTCTCCCTGCTACTGCGAGTTGAACAACTTTCTTCTACCATTCTTTTCTACCACAATGGTTTTATTTTGAAGTCAGCAATCTATGGACTGAACCCTGTAAAACTGTGAGCTAAAATACACTTCTCCTTCTGTAAGTTGTGGGTGTCAGGGGTTTTGTCCTAGCATCAGAAAAGCTGACTAACATACTAGGACAGGACTAATTGTCCCATAACGAGAGACTTCTGGCAGCTCAGTTTTTCATTTGGAAGGGACATTTCAATAGACATTTTAGTAGCAAGGATACACATGTGTATTTAACTTTTTGGATTTCAAGATAAATCTGAGTTCATCCTGCTAAAAGTATCAAGAGTACATAAGTTAATATGAAACATATTTGCATTTATGTTTCTATTTCTTTTCTATTAATGCTCCCCAGAAGCAGGGCACTAAAGTTCTATTTGTTAAGCTAAAAACATTAAAAGGAAACCAAGTCATAGGTTTGAATTTTTATTATAGAATTTTATAATTTTAGACAATTTAATAAAGAGTTCCATTCTCTCAGTATTTCTTTATTTGCTAACTGACAGGCTGGAAGATAAATTAATGAGAGGTTTTATTTGATGTGTTTCATAAAGTCTGCATTAAATTAGATGCCACTTAAATGTGGGTTATGTTTTCTAGTTACTGTTTTTATTATTATTGACTGTGAAAATGATGAAATGTAGCATCTTCAAGTTATAGATGTGAATAGTTCAGCTCAGCATTTTAATAAAAATGCTTAAGCACCCGCTAGGCATCCAGCATTCCTTATGTGCCCCACAAAGAAAGTGCTATATACAGAGCCTAATGCGTGGCTTGGGCTTGCTTCGGGTGAGATGTACGATCTTGGGCACAGGACCTTAGAAATTTTTCTGTTCTATGATATAAATGAGGAGATGACTTAATTCCCTTCCTGAAATAGAATTCAACCATAGTGTTAGTCCCTCATTCTTGTTTATGCATGGGTAAAGGGGTATTAGAGTCTAGTGGAGGGTGATTAAATTAGCTAGGTCATGGAAGAAGTTTTCCGTCAAGCTGAGAGAACAACAATAACTTTGTGTGATATCCAATATGACCTCTGGAGAGAAAGGATAATGAGGTAAACGCATGGATTCGGGAATTAGAATGCTGTGTTCTGAATGTTAGAGGCAGATGTTAAAGTGTCTGAACCTTGGCTTCCTCATATGAAATGGAAGTAATGCAGGGAGAAGAGAGGTGAGACAGAGACAGAGGCAGAGGCAGAGACAGAGACAGAGACAAAGACAGGGGCAGGGACAGGTACAGGGACAGGGACAGGGACAGGGACAGGGTCAGGGACCTGAGTTGAGATGGTGCTTCCAGTCGCCCAGTGACTCTTGCTTTCCAAGCACGGACTTAGGGCAAGGGGTGTTGTGTGTGAGAGAAATGGCAGGAAGAGAAGATTGGAAAATTCTCTCTTTCTTTTACTTTTTTTGATGGAGTAAGGGTCCTGGAGGCTAATGCAGGGCCTTCATGCTGAGTTGCAGCTCAGCTCTGTTTCTAAATTTTATTTTTGGACAAGATCTCACTGGCTTACTAAGTTTCCCAGGCTGGGCTCCAATTTGCAATCCCCCTGCCTCAGCCTTCCAGAATGCTGGGCTCTCTCTGGTGTTAAACCCCACTCCTGGATTCCTAATGCAGCTGAAGGCAATTTGGTTTTTATTCCAGGGAATTGTAGTAATTATGTAGGACCCCAAAGAGTAGCCTGAGGATAAAGCGAGAGAAGCAGGACCAGCCTGAGGCTTGAAATGTGTTCACCCCAATAGATGGAATTCTGACTGAAGTATAAACCTATGAACTCTGCTGAGTTTAATAAACTGCATTATTTTCATCTTTATATAACATTTATATAATGTGCACAGTTTCTATGAATCACCTTAATGTCCACAGATGTACACAAGTTCCTAAGGAAAGATGCCTTTATGTGCTAAATGGATTATGATGACTGCACTGTTTGTATTAGTAATTGACTTAGATGACAAGGAGTAGCAGACCAAATTAGAAATCGCTAATTGGCTCATTAGTAACTCGGAAAGGGGAGAAACCCTTACACCTTGCATTTTTGTCTATTTTGCTGTAGAAGAAAATTCAGTTTGTCTAAGTAAAAAAAGAGAAAAAACCAAAGTAGTGTGCTGTAAGTAGAATAAGTAAGAAATGTTTCCAAGCTTTTGGGTTTCTGTTTAACATGAGAAAAGTTTTTGTCTTAATTCTGATCAGATTGAGATAGAACTCTATAGATATATTGATTCTGCACAAGACTCCAGCCCCACAGCTTTATCAAAAGAAACAAACCTGTCACACATCTGAGGAGAAAAAGGGAGAGCTGTTGAGCACAAGCTGAGGTTTGACTTAAAAAAATTGAACTGTAATTCTCACCGTCTTCCACCCTCACTCTGTGATCTCACATAAGTCACTGAAACTCTCTGAATTACTTATTCATGGGTGCAAATAGATAAAATAAGAGCTGTTATGAAAAGCACATAAAATAATGCTGATACATGCTAGGCATGCATATATGTGGATCCCATGGTGTTGATGACGATAATTGTAAGGATAGTGAATGATTACTGGTAAAAGTCAAAAATAAGAAAGAATAAAACCCAATCAAAAAATGGGAAAAATATACTAGCAGACAGCTTACCAAAGAAGATATACAGATGACCAATAAACACATAGAAAGAAGCTCAGTATTGTATGTTATCAGGGAAATGCAAATTAGGAAAAGCAATGAAATATACTATATTTATTGGAATGTTGAAAATTTAAACACTGGCAATAGCAAATACTGGCGAGGTTATGAAGCAACCATAACTTTTATTCCAATGATACATGCTCTTCAAGAGATGGTTTGGCCATTTTTTTTCCAAAGCTAAACATCCGTGAAGCTACCATAAGACCCAGGAATTTCACTCCAGCCTGGAAGTAAAGAGATATTATTAACTAACAGTGTACTCCACGTAAGTATTTTCTTGAGAGTTAGAGTTCTGAACTCTTTATCCTTTTTCTTGTGTTTGGGCTTATGTTTCTAAGCTAACTAGTTGCAGGGCTTGTAGTAGCTCTCCACTTAGTGCATGTGCTATGTGTTTTTATCTGGCTGACTCTGTCTTAGGCACGCCTCTTTCTTACTTCCTACTTATAAGCTCAGTAACTAAATTATCTTTTACAATGGGAGAGGCTTTGTGGGTGGGTGGGAGGGTTACAGGAGGGCGTGAAAATCTGAGTTTTTGTAAACCATAAAGTGCTATCAAAGAATAAAGCTATTAATTAAAAATTCCCTATAGATTAAAAAAATCTTTAAAAAGATGTAAAAGACAGTTGGATCCAAAGTATCGACAGTCAGACCTGTATTAGACATCTTCAAAGCATTAACTAGTGCTTCCAAAATTGAGAGAATATGGTTGGAAATGTCAAAATGAGTATCTTCTCAGTCACCTAAATTCAGTATAGGTAAACTGAAATAATTTTTAAACACAAAAAAGACTATTGCTCATACAATGAAGCAGAAAGGCTATTTTTGTAGAGTGATTTGGTAACTGTTTGGGAACGGCTTTACAGAATAAGTAGCTCTTGAATCTTTAAAATGTGTAATGACTGTGTATGTAAAGAGTAGGAGGAGCAAAACTCTGCTGGATAAAACATCCTGGTGCATTGGAAATGAGCAGTAATTTCATTCGACTATGGCATCGGATATGGTGCACAGCAAAACTGAGACTGGAAAATGAAGGTCCTGTGCATGGTCCATGTTTCTGAACTTAGCAGTCAAGACAGGGCTGGAAAACTTTGCATGTGGATGGCGAGGTGGTAGATGCTTTTGACTTTGTGAGAAGACCGGGTCTTTCTTGCAACTATTCAGCTCAGCAGTTGTAGCCTGAAAAGTCATAGACAATAGATGAGTGGATGGAAATATTTGCCCTCTAATAAAACTTTATTTATAAAACCAGGCAAAGGATCAAGTTTGGCCTGTAGGTCATTATCTGCCAATGCCTGTTTTATACCAAGAAGAGTAAAAAAAAAGAGTCTTAATCAAATTGCAGGGAACACAGTCTACAGGCAGGAAAATATAAAATAAGGGCCTTTTGGGCTTTCTGGCTAATCTTGGCCTGAAAGAGTTAAAATTTTACTGAAAGAAAAATTATTAGAGAAGAGAGAGCTGAGAAATAGAACATGAGAAAGCCAGGCATACCAAACCAAGCTATCTACCCCTCTCCACCTTCAATAATTGCGAAGAAGATAAGGGGAAGCAACTTAAAAGGGAACTCTTATTTTGTGCTTAGAAATACACACACGCACACACACACACACAGCTGAACTAGATAATGTGAATCCCCTTAACCACTAACTTTAAATTGCCCCACATGTAAGCCTTCTCCTAATCAACCTATAAATTCCAGAGATAAGGCCCTGACAAGGACAGATGGTCCCACTTAGGAGCATGCACATAGGCCACGGCACTGGAGTTAGGGTGCTATGTCCTGGGACCCATCTATGACAGTCCAGAGAGCCAATCAGGTTGTGACAAGTTCCAGCTATCAATTTGAGTGGGGAAGTGTTCCCCAAGACATGCTAAAAGGAAGCTGAGGACGAAAGACCACAAGTATTTGCCTTTCCGGTGGCCCTGATTTTTGGAGCAGCTATCTTCCCCTTTTCAGATAAAGAGTTTTCCCTTCCACACTTTGTTTCCCTAGTTCATCACTGGTGTGGACTTTATGATCCCTGTTGGCTATGGAGCAGAGGTGAAATGCACACCCCCAGATACAACAAAATGACATTATTGTGTTTAGGTTTTAGAAAAATTACTGGGATGGTCATAAAAGGACACAACAGGCTATAGCAGGACTAGCAAGAAGAGGTAGGGAGTCAGACAGTCCCTAAGTCAGGATGGAGAGACGCTCTCCCCCAAGGCACTGGTGATGGAAACTATGTATAAGAGATGAAAATGATGGTGTAAAGAGAACGGATTTAATAAATTATTGGGTATGAACACAACTGTAGATCAGGAAGGAGGGCCACTTTAGCTCCAGTGACACAGTGGATTGTGTTCCTCTCACTGAGATAAAATAAAATGAAATAAAACAGAAATTAGGTTTAGTAAAAAAATACTAGGTTTAGTTTTTAGGTTCCTTAAGTTCATCCAGAAATCTGAGTTCTTACTACATAATTCAGCCAAAGATGGCCTTTTTTGGGTTGCTTATTTCTTCACAGTAGGCTGAGATCCATTAGCTCAAAAATCTGCGGCCAAACTCAAATTTTCACAAATGGAACTGTGTTAAATGTAGCCCAAACCAGCAGATTTCTATCGAGTTAGAGCCTGTCTGGTTTTTTTTTTTTTTTTTTGCATACTTCACAAAACAGCACTCAACATCTGCTAGTAGATCAGAAAAAAACCCCAGCTATCAATACCCTAGGTTGCTGCTGCCTTTTGCAGCTCTGTGACCTGGAAACTCCCACTGGCTCTGCTATTACAGCATCAGAACCCACAGAAGATGTCTCTAACACTGTCTTCCACTGAGGTCCACTGCCCTCCCTCACTAGGGCCTCCTACTGTGAGGAACTTGTGTACTCCCTGCAAAAGTTTCAAAACTGGGACCCAAATATAGCATGTGTGCTACTTCCCCCTAGTGGTCACTTTGTTCCTGAATCAGTTCTCAAATCTTTGAACTTCCCGTGGTTCCAATGATACATGTCAGACTTCTTGGCTTATGTGGGATGCTTGGTGTCAAAGGAGTGGGCGACACTCTTGAGAGAAGCCATATAACAGCAGAAGAGGAGATTCAGGACCAAACCCTTAGTATGTCTCAGAAAACATCATTGCACTATGGTTAAGAAGAAGATGAGAGACTTGGACACAAACTACTAAGGTGGAAATAAGCTGTGGAAAATAGTATAAGAGAAAGAAATTTCAAGATGAAGGAACAGTCTAGCATCAAATTCCACACAAAGCTCATAGAAGGCCAGGCACTGAAGCAATTCACTGGATTTAAACATTAGGGGCTCCTTATATATAACAGGAGGGCTTTCAGTGGAACAGCTGTGACTGGGCTCTGATGGTAGCTGAAAAGTGACAAGACACTGAAAGAAGTTCTGAGGTGCGGGGTAGAGGAGAATACACAAGAAATGGCCTTGAGGCGGGCCCTGAATGGCAGAGTTCTAGGTGAGGAGGGCGCCTACAGACAGCGATTCGTCCCACGCGGGGCCTTCTCGAGCAGTCCGCAGACTTCCACAGAGATAACCAGGAAGGCACAGGCAGTGTTGGTCTAAGAAAGAAGATTATAAGAGCAGGAGAGAATCTTAGCTACACAGGGGGAAAGAACTTTTATAGATTTTGGTGAGCATGTGTTTTGATGTGTTAAATCATAATGTTTGCATTGGATAGAGAAAAATATAAATCTGTGACTAGGTCATTACCCTAAGATATAGATAATTTAAAAGACATGGGTTTCCAAAGAGAGTTGTTCACAGGATGGGGAAATGAGGGTTGAAAAAACCGTGTGGGCAGAACAATATCAAAGATAGCATCTGGTTCTGTAGAAGGGACCTGGGCATGACATCAGTTCACATCTGGCTTGTGATTCTCTCATTGCGGAGCTGGTTGAAAGGAAAGGAAATTCCAGGACATCTATGAGGTGGCATTTCCAAAGGCTATGTAGTGAGGGTGGAGTGCAGTGCCTTCTCTGTGTCCTGTGCCAGCTGCACAATTACCCAGCTCCAAACCGGCATGTACCAGGTGTCACTGTGCTGTGCCATTTGGTATGCAGTGATTACCCATGATCCTACAAAGAGGTTTTTGCTGTTATTAAGCAGACATGTGTGTTTTCTAGTTCAATTATTACAGTGAGGTTTGTGTTATTTTGTAAAATAATTTAATAAGTCAAAGTGTATATACAAAAAGGCTTATTATTTGTATATATTACCTACATTATATATGTTATATATGACCCAAGACAATTCCTTCTTTACTCAATGTGGTCCAGGCAAGTCAAATTTGAACACCTATTTTTTAAGGCAAAGAAGCAACCCATTGCCATTTGGGGCTAAAGATTGACATTAAAAGAAATAAAGACATATAGGAAGCTTGGGAGGAAACAGTACAGAAAAGGTTTCCTGTGGAAATTAGTAAAAGAAAGAAATGATCTGTGCATAGCAGGAACTAAAAAAGTACACAGCTGCCTGTGGCAGAATACATGCTCAAAAGGACCTGGGATGACTCTGCACATTTATCTTCAGCTGACCTTTATGCTCAGCACTGGCACAAAGTGAAGGCACAGTCAGTTGCTTCATGCCTATGAATCCAAGGGTGCCACAATATAGAGTCAATCTGCAAAGGTTGGGAAAAAAGAGATAACAGTTATTCGGAGTGGAAAAGAAGAAGTAATAATACCTCTGTTCATAGATGACACGATCTTCTATGTAGAAAATTCTAAAGAATATATTTTAAAAGTATTAGAAATAACAAATGAGCTGACTGTGAGAGTAGAATATAGTCTCATTACATAAAACAGTATTTCTATAGATGAAATGAACAATCTAAGAATGAAATTAAGAAAAATGTTTTATCTACAGTAGCTTCAAAAAGAGTAAAATACTCAAGAATAAGTTATTTAAAAAAGTAAAACAGGTACCCTGAAACCTACACATGTTGTTGAAAGCAATTAAGATCATCTAAAAGAACAGAAAGATACCCCATGCTCACAAATCTGAAGACTTAATAATAAGACAGCAGCACGCCCGCCCCCAAATTGTTTCAGAGGTCCACTGTAACCATTATGTGAATTTCAACTGATTTCTTTGTAGAAATTGACAAGCTAATTCTACGCTTTATAAAGAATTCCAAGAGGTCTGGAGTAGCTAAATCAATCTTGGCGGGAGCAATGTGGTAGAATTTGTATTTAGATTTTAAGAAGTTACAAAGGAATCATAAATGACAATGTATACTGCCATGAAGGTAGACATATAGATCAACAGAATAGTATTCTGGTACAGAAGTAAAGCAGCACATCTGTAGTCAATCTGGTTACATTGGTGAGAATAGGATTTTCAACAACTATGCTCTGACAACTGAACAGTCACAGGCAAAACCACAGATTTGGACTCCTACCTCACACTGTCTAAGTCAAGTCCATGATGGTGTCACTAGGGAACAGAACTGTCCCTTACCCCATTGCTGCTCACACAGAGTGGACATTCCAAAGTTTCAGCTTGATGATTTCTCTCATGGCAGCACTTCTGGAGAACTTTATATAATCACATGATCATATTCACCTTCATTTTGTTCTTCTCCACATTGCAAATTATATTGCTGGAATCAAACACTTTAGTTAAATAAATGAGTCTTGAATATATTAATTATCAATTGTTCCTCTATCTTTTGATTTCATTTTAGTAAATGTCTGCACACTACTTTAGACAATATAACATACTTTGACACTTACTGTCTTATGTAATTCTCATAAAGTCTCTCTAAGGTGGGTAAGAATTACCCTTGTGTGTACAGAGAGGACTGAGGCTCACAGGAGAGATGATTTCCTTAAAATCATGAAGTTAGGAAATCAACTGTCATCCAACCACTGATCCATGGGGCACCTTTCAGGCTTCATTGACAGGACAACTTGTATGATTTGCTTTAGCTAAGAATCATTTTTACTTAAGGAAATGACATAATAACAAATAAGGTTTTTTGAGAAAGCAAGAGAAAGAATGGCACAAAGTGAACTTTGCCTCCTATCTCCGGACCCAGTGGTGAGAGGAAAACTTGCTTGGTCATTACTATATTCAGTTTCTCTGAGACTCTCCATAAAAACTGAAAGACTATGTTAATATTTCCTGACTTGTCCAAATGTTTCTCTGAGGAAAAAACTTTAACTCCTTATGTGAATCTTCCCTCTTCTTTTCCATTTTAAAGTTGTTCTTTTAAAAATAAATTGTTGACAATTTTTTGTTTCATTACTTTAAAATAGTGTCCATCTCCTCTAGAAAATTAGAAAAAGAAATTGTCTTCCCATGGTCTTATATTTACTATCCTGCCTTCCTCTCTGCCCTGCATGTGCTGCTCCTGATGTCTCCAAGCTACTTGTACTCTGGCTGTCAGCAAGCGCAGGTAATTCTCCCATGGTTTACCTATCGTTGGATTTTCAAAGATTAAAAAAAAAAATTAGAATGTTCAAAATTCAATTTTGTGAAAATATTCATTATAACCCCAATAAGGTAGAAAATACAGAAAGACTGAAATGAAATTCTGTGTCAGTAACTCAAAGAAAAATGCTTTGCGTGTTCAAGGTGAAGGTTTCTTGTCAAAATAGAGAGCCTGAGTCATGTAAATTCATGCACATTTTACTTCGCTTGGTGTTTATGCTCTCATTTTATTGTACAGTTTCTGCTTTGTTTTTCTCTGGAAAATTTTCCTTTTTGTTTCTTTTAAAAATATTTATTTGATAAACGTAGTATATATTTATGGCTACCATGGGATGATTTGACATGAACACACACCCCTTCCCTCCCCTCCTCTCGCTACTCATTCCCTGCCCACTCCTTTCCTCCCCTTCCCTCCAAATGTTTACATTTTGTGAGAGTATAAAACTCCAGGTTCAAAATCGGTCCACTTAGTGTTGTGAGGGGAATTTTATGACCATGTAACATCCCACTGTTTTATCATTACTGCTTCCAAGACACACTGTGGCCTAAAGTTGGTACAATGCAGTGTCTAGACCTGTTTTTCTTTAGCATCAGTTCATTCCTTCCACATATTTATGCATTTCTACAGTTGGCGAAAGTTTCCCACTATGCTTTCTTTAATAATTTCTCTCCCTGCATATGATTTTGCTCCTGCTTTCTAAAGTTGTAATTCATCGGTAGGTTCACATTTTGGGGCTCCTTTCTCTGTCACTGTGTTTCCCCTGTTTTCTAGTACCAAAGACACCTGAATGCTTGGGGTCGCGTCCCACAGCGACCAAGAATGAGATGGCCAGTGGGGGAGGCAGGACGCAAGGACGTGTACAGTATTTAAAAGCTATAAAGCCAAGTGTCAGGGATAGGGGGCTGAAAAGGGATATTTTTGTGTCTGAGGTCTCCCCCAAAAGGCATGCAGAACAGACATCAGCAAAATAATAAGCAGCAGCACCCTTGCTGCCCAGCTTGTATATATTAGGTGTTATCAAGCTTATGTCCTTCCGGACTGTCATAACCATGCATGTGCCATTGTCCATGCTGAGTCTCAGTCGTGCTTACACAAGGGTGTCCCACTGTGCACTTGTGCCTAACAGTGGGGCCGTGTCATCACGCATCCTCAGACGTCCTGGCCTTTGAAGCAATCCTGAAGCAGCTTCCCACATCCCACACCCTCAAAGGGTGGGGGTATGTCACTTTTTGTGAGCAGCCCATTCTTGTACCTAGGCCCCTGTGAAATAGGTTTTTTGGTCAGACCCTATCGCTAACAGCGTCTTTGTGGAGCATTCAACCATTGCGCTGCCTCATCAAGGCATCTTCTAAGTCATCGCCCAGTGAGAGGAGGGGCAATGACCCAAGACATGATACACTACATGATCAATTGTTTGGCCATACTCCCATTAGTCTCGTCATAGGTCAGCACCTCACAAGGGTCAGTGCTCTATCTGCCAATCCTGGGCTGCCAAAGCTGGTAACCAAAGTGTCAGCCCTTGAAATACAGCCCAACTATTCATGTAAACATGTAGGGGGGATTTCTTATGTATTACATGTGTCACTGGACCAAGGTAGCCAGCTCAGCTGCCAATGGGCCAGATGGGTTTCCATTGTAAGTACGTTCCCCAACATGTGAGGATGGGGGCTGGGCCATTCCATTCCTGGGATGGGATGGGATGACCATGTATGGACTCAGTCCTCAGCTGGGTTTTTGGTCTTCATTTCCAATGTCTGCTACCCTGTGATACTTTCACAGGTGTGCAGAGGAACATGGTTTGCTGTTAGCTGCTCCTCATTCCGAGAACACTGGCTTTCAGCTCTTTTTCACGATGACCAAAATCCAATAGGACATTTCCACTTTTGTTGTTTCTGTCATAGCCCTCAGCCGAACCCAACATCATCTATGCTCACTGTTAGGGTAAATGGCAGGGTGGGGTCAATAACTCAGGTTTGTGTCTGTGTGACTGTCCTCTTCAAATCCAGGCAGCTTCTACTATTGATAGAAACCGAGACCCCACACAGAACCAGACCAGACCTTCTGACATGAGAGAAGTCTTTATTGGGGGAGGAACAGAGTAGCAGGCTACCTAGTGGACCAAGGTAGCCCCGAGCTGAGGAAAGCATGGGCCTTTAAGCTCTTTTTTCTGGCCAGGGTGGGGTGGGGTGAGGAAATGTCCCTGGGCTAGAACAGGCCGAGCCCTGAGCGGCCGGGAGTGCATCCAGGCCAGAAGCCTGAAGGGCAGGAGTTGCCCATGTCAGAATGACCCCAGCAGAAGAACTGCCAGAGTGAATGAGGGCAGGGGCAGCTTTTGTGGCTGAGGGGAACTGAAGTGGAACAGGTAAGGGAACGAGAGAAATATTGTGAGTTAAAGTTTTCCCATGAGGGGGGTGAGGCTGGCTGCCTTGTGACTTATCAACTATGTCTGTCTCGTTCCATGTCACTTTCTTCTGGGTCATCTGTAGTGGCACTAGGAATTATGTTTGTCTTACCTGGCCAGATAACACCCAAGAATTTGACAGACAAGCCAGGTCCCTGGATCTTGTCTTTGTTCATGGCCCACCCCAGGCCAGCAAAGCTTACTTCAGGCTATGCACAGTGGCTTCCAAATCGGCAAGACTATAAGAGTTTGGCATAATATCATCAGTATAATAAAGCAGTATCACAGAGCGCAGCTTGATTCATATGGCCAAGTCCAGGGGCACCAGGCCATGACACAAAGTCATGCTATGCAAATAACCATATAGCAGTACCTGGAAGATCATTGCTTGCCCTCTCAGGTGAAAGCAAATTGGACTTGACTGCCAGCATCAAGGTAAGTTGATCCATCAGATCTGTAACACCAGTCATTTGGCACAGTCTGTCCTGCTTCTGTGTGGGACAGAATTCTCCTTCCATAGTGTTGGGCAGTGCACCAGTCAGCATTTCCACCCCCAGTCTGTATTCAGCAACTGGGGAAACAGACATCATAAGGGCACAGAACCAAGTGCCTGGCACCCGGTGTTATCTGGACTGTGTTGAGTGATGCAGAACTTCTAGGGGCACCGCACTGCCTGGGGACACCTGTACAGGAGCACAAGCCCAGAAGTCTCCCCTCCTAGGCACTCAGACAGCCTGCAGCCCCTGCTGTCTGAGCTCCTGTGATTGGCTCAGCTCTGGTAACATCCACAGAGAGCAGCGTCAGTTCTCCTGGTTTTCCTGTCATCAGAAGACCTTGTGGCTTGTTCAGCATCACTACAGGTCCTTTCTGCTCCAGCGCAGTAGCACACAGATTGAGCGCCAGCACCTCGCGGCCACCTCTGGGCTACATCTCTGGGCTTCACCTCCATGGCGAAGCCTGCATCCTCTGGCAGCACATTGGCTCCGAGCACCAGCCATCAGCTACCACACCCTGGTTGCCAGCCCATTTCCTGGGACAGCTATCTTTTTATCTTATCTGCTGTTAATCAGCCAGCAGGTTCCTCCAAATTTGGTACCAGCTGACTTTCAGTGGTCCCATAGCCTGTCTGTGGGAGCTTGGCCTCGCTTGACTGAAGGCCAGCCACCTTTAGTTTCATTTGTTTCTCCAGCTCCTCTAACTCCACGGCTGTACAGGGATGAGTAGATGTGGCTGGTCCTTCCAGCCCACCTCCCTGAGCTAGGGGCTCCTCTACCTCTACATTCCGCTGAGTAGCAAACGTTGCAGTAATACCAGGGATATGTCCCATAAATGGGCTTTTAGGTTTCTGGAGACACTTTAGAGGGAGGTAATGCTACCTATGCCCTGCAGCAGGCTTCTGGGGGAGCCAGCCATTGTTCTAGGTCCTTCTCAGTCCGCGGCACTGGGATGGGGACTGCTGGTGCAACCAGCGGGATGCACCGCTGTTACTGTCCTGATCCCTGCAGCTGGACCGGCTGCAGATGGATTTCTTGGGCACTCAGGGCACTAACCCAGCCCTGGTAGGAGGGATGCGGCTTGCCCCAGTGTCTGTAGCCACTGTGTTCCTGTGCATCCCCACCTGCATCCTGCTTGCCACTGCTGCCCTCATCAGCAATGGGCAGGGTCTCTGCTGAGACCCTTCCTGATGCCACTGCCTGGGTAGGGCAGAGCTGATTCTGCTCAGGAGCATGAGCTTGGGGCCCTGCTTGGAGTTGGTGGTCTGCTAATTGTTTTTACACTTGGATTTCTCCCTAGGCTTGAGCCCTTCTCATCAGGTTTGGCCTTCTAAGATGCTCCACAGGTAACGCAGGTGAGGCCAGGAAGGCATGTTTTCACCCCTGGGCTCCTCCTTGCTGTCAGGTGCTGTTTCTACAGACACCATAGGGACACTCACCTCACCATTCTGCTGACGCCATTCATCCTGCCAGCTGTGCCACTTGCTGGGGCCAGGGCGTTGAAGGAGTATTTTCGTGTGTGAGGTCCTCCAAAGAATCACGTGGAACAGACATCAGAAAAACAGCAAGCAGCTGCACCTTTGCTGTTCAGCTTGTCTATATTAGCTATTATCAAGTTTACATTCTTCGGTACTGTCGTAATTGCCTAGCGCATGCACAACTGTCCATACTAAGTCCCGCTTACGTAAGTGCATCCCACTGTGCTTGTGCCAGGCAGCAGGGCCATGTCCTTACGCATCCTCAGACACAGTACTGAAGCAGCTCCCCACAGCAAGGAATTAGAGTTTCTGGTAGTAGGAATATGTCTGAAATAACATATGCATGAAGGTCCTTTGTCTAGGACCTTTAAAGAGGTTTAGAAGGGAGCTGGGGCCCTTGTGTGACCAATACGATCGCTACCCTATAGAAGAACACATAATTTTCAGGGGCCAGTCTACACAGGACTCATGCAGTGCTCATGCAGGGTCCATGTGCCCTGGAGCCCAGGGCCTGCCTGGTTGTGCTCTGGGAAGGTTCCAGACATCTGAAGGGCAGTTGGCAGATGATTCAGTAAGCTTTCTAGAGGTTCTTGACTCAGAAGGCTCCATTTTGGGGCTACTGCTTTTACTATATAATACATTACACTACTTTCTGATCCATTTTTAAAAAGAATTTTATAACATTTTCTTCAACATTTCTATTAATTTTTTAAAAATCAATTTTGAGAAGAGTTTAATTGCACTATACTCTGGTATTTCAATTTTTTTCTCTTATTTGTAGCATATATTCTTATTGTAACAATGCTCTACCTTGAATTGCTCTGGATACACAAAAATTAAACTGTGGTTTTTTTGGGGGGGTTCATTATCCTTCAAGAAAATGTTTTTCTTACTGGCATAGGTTTTCTCCTCTCTGCCTTTTATTTAAGTGTATTTTCTTTAATACTGCAGGTTTTCTTATTCACCTGCTACCTGTTGGTTAGACTCTGCTTTAGTGAGAGTGAATCAGGAACTGAAGCCCTGTCCAAATCTATCTCACAGCTGCTGGCTTAATTTTAGACAAGCATTTTATTTAATTTTCTAAGAGAAGAGTCTTTTTCCTTTTGATTTTCTTTTTCGTGGTGTTGTATGTCTTTGTGGGCATGGCTGAGGTAGCTGGCACTGCAGTTTTAAGCACAGACCTTGGGTTTTCCCTTTGTCTCCTACTGTACGTATTTGAACTGCAACTCCCTCGTTTTGATCTCAAATAAAATATTTGCTCACCCACTTTTTCCTCCAAAATCTATTTTCCCTGTTATGTTTTCATGGTGCCCTCTCTTTATGACCTTCTCCTTTTTAGGGTCAATTCCATTGTAAATTCTTGTATTGTTACCTCATTGGATGCCACACCGGGGAAGGCACCGGATCTTAGTCTATCAACTGACACTAGCATTGCTGTAAAACTAACAATTACCCCTTCTCACTCCAACCCCGACAGCACATGTTGGTCAGTGTGCTGCTGTGGTTGCTTCTGTTCTCATTGCTTCCCCCCTTACTCTCTCCTTCTCCACTTCCTCCTCTGCTCTTATTCTTCGACCTCCTCCTCCCTCCCTTCTTCATTTTCTTCTCTCTTTCTCCATCTCCTTCTCCTTTTCCTGCCTAGAACTGTACCAGAAAGCTGTGATGCACATGTGAGGAAAACCAGGGCTGAACTGGAAGCATATGGTGGGCAGTGGGTGCTGCTGGTGTCTTCCTCTCTGGAAACCGGCGGTGCTACCCCTGCTGGTCTGCATGCCAACTGCAGATGGACCATTCACACGGATCTGTAGGAACTGCTCCTGGTGTCGGATCCATCCTGCCCAGCTCCTCCATCCTTGTGCAAACTTACTTTAAATGACTGCTCTGTGAGAAGAGGAAGAAGCTCATCTCCTCTGTCTCCATTTGAGACAACTCTGAAACATGGTGTCCAGCGCTTCCTGTGGGATCAGCTGTTTCTTTACAATGGAATCACATTTTAACATCCTTTTCTGCTCTGTCATGCTTCCTTCAATGCCTTAGAGGAGTAGATCCTGCTGGGACTAAAAAATGATTCCCCAAGTAATCTGAACAACTGATTTGAAGACAACAATATGCAACATAACAACCATTGTTGAATTCCTATCTTCTTGTTTAGTGAAGCTCTGTATCAATTATAATTTTTTTGTTCTTATTGTTTATTCTCTTTAATGGTTTGATGAACCTTGCACTCTTACATCTGGTAGTCTAAGCAATTGTTGAACATAAGACTATATAATATAACAACCACTGTCAACTCCTACCATTTTGTTCTGAAACCCTCTATCATTGTTATTGTTTTTGCTTTGTTTTGTTTTTGTTTGTGTTGTTGGTATTTTGTTATTTTTTTATTCTCTTTAAAACAACAACAACAAAAAGATTCCCCAGAGTATGGCTTTTGGGTCTACTGAGCCCTCTGAAGTCAGGGAAACTGGAAGGCCTAGGAAAATGCCTCAGAACCAAGTTCCTCCAACCTTCCCTTGTTTCCTCTTTCCCTCCTCCCATGTGCAGGGACGGGTTTTTCTCTGAAGTTCCCTGAGTTGCCAAAATACTAGATACACCAAAGATGACCTCAAGTGCCTTCTCTCCCTTCCTGCACTGTCACTGGTCAAGAGGTTAAATCACAGGACCTGCAATTCAGACACCACATGTAGAGCACAGACTTTGTTCCAGATCATTATCTCTTCTTTGGGCCCATTCTCTCACACAAAAATCATTTAACTGTTCCTCTAAATGGTCTATACTCTCCTGTGAAAGAGGGACTATGTGTCTGAGTCTCATTAGGTTATTGGATACACACCGTCTTATGCTTCTTCCATGAATGTAAATAAATTTGTGTGCTTTTCTCTTTTACTCTACCCATTGCTAATTTGTCTTAGCAGGCTTAGACAGAGCTTCCAGGGATGGGAGTGGGAAATTACTTTTGCCCCTAAAACCCCAGGGGCAGTCCTCAGTAAACTTCCTGCATGCAATCTCCCTCTCAAAGTCTGTTTCTTGAGGTAAATGCCATTTGAGAATTCATAAAATAAGTACTGGAAGAACTACACAAAACAGTAATAAAATAATTGAGTAAAGAGTAGTTTGAACTAATTTACACTAGAAACCATTTTTATCACATTTGCTCTTCACCATGAAAATAACAAATGAAATTCAATACTGTCAAAACTAAAAAAAAAACACACACACACAACTAACTGCACAGAGGATTAATGGTTCAGTATGGTAATTTTAGAACTACATTCATCATCTAGCTTATGTCAATTCCCCTTGAAATTATAGAAAATGTCAGCCTTGGAAATCATGCCAGCAATTAATTTTGCAGAATTTCTTGCCAGCAGATATACCAGAAAAACATATTGAATAAAGAACCAATGGACCGAGAATAATTTTATTTGGAGGAAAACATTTATTTAGTTAATCAATATTTATTTATTGACACCTCCTGTGTATCAAAAATTCTAGTGGATGTGAGGAGGAGGCAAAAAACCAAATATATTTGAAAATGCACAGCCTGCAGAGACCATGGTGGAACATGTTAGACCAAAGGAGACACATAGGGGAACTGAGAAGACACCCCACCTTGTTAGCTTAAGTTTACAGTGAAGGTTTGGGACAGTTTGGGTTATATATCTTGAGGATCTGGGTTTAAGAGACATAGGTGAGGGTAACTTGGCATAAAGGGACAAACAGAGTCACCCGAGAGGTGGAGCTAGATATTATCTTTTAAAATTAAGTTTCTATTTTTCTGAAATTGTGTCACCCAGTCAAAGTTAAGTTAAATTTTATTTTCCTGAGTCTGCTTTTCATCTTTCAAAAGCGATGTGGCCTGTCGGCCTGGAACGGGAGTGGTGCATTCTCTGCTCACAGATCATAGGACAGATTTTTTTTTTTAATTTTAAAAGTAAAAGAACAAAAACATTAACAAACAGACACACAGCAGCATGAGAGCAGTACAAAAACTGAATTACAGGTAAGATGGCAGAGGATTAACAATGGTTGTCATATTACACATTGATAACTTCAAAGTGTATGCTCAGGATAATACCAATAGACATACAAGATTGATTAAACAACTAATCATTGACTGTTCCTTACATCAAAATGACATGAGACAATAGTGCAACCATGTCAGCCCTCCTGCACATATATATACATACATACTTACATAGCTGTCTCCTTCTTCCTTTTCTCCTTCCCTTCATCCCAATTGCTCTTTACTTTTGAGCAGTCTCCCTTCATAGCTCCCAATTTATATTCTCACCTCCAGGTTCCTACACTAATGATACAATACGCTGCTTGCACATGCACATCTGATTTACCTCACCTATGAGTATGGTCTCTAACTGTGACTATTTGCCTATAAAAGCCTCTAGTTTGTCTCTCTTTATAGCTGCATAATATTCCATTGCGTAAAAATGCCAAGTTTTTTAATCCAGTCCTCTGTGGTTGGACATTTGGGTTGCTTCTACAATTTAGCTATTACAAATTGTGCTGCTATAAACATGGGTGCACATATATTACAGTGATATGATGTTTTCACATCTTCTGGGAAAATACCCAGAAGGAGAATAGCTGGGTTGGCTGGGACCTCTAGACCTAGTTTGCTGAGGAATCTGTAAACCGATCTCCACAGTGGTTTCACCAGTCTGCATTCCCACCAGCAGTGCAGAAGAGTTCCTATTTCTCCACAGCCTTGCCAGCATTTGTTACTGGATGATTTCTTTTTTGTATTTTTAAAAGTATAAAAAACAAACAAAGAAAACAAAAAAACCAACAACAAAAAAAGGAAAACATTAACAAAAAGACACAAAGTAGCACAGGAGCAGTACAATCAAAATTGCATTATAGACAAAAGCGACAGGGAATCACCAATGGTTGCTGCACCACACATTGATAACTTCAAAGTTCATATTTCTGAAATCACATATAGACATACAGTCTTGATCAAACAATCATGAACTGCTCCTTACCATAAAGTGACACAGAGCAACAGTGGCACCAGATTAGCCACACTGCATATACATACATAGATATGTATTTCTCCCTTTCTTCCTTTTCCTCTTCCTCTCATCCCACCTGCTCCCTACCTTTGAGCAGATTCCCTTCACACCCCCTAATCCACATTGCACCTTCAGATTCCTACAACAGTGATACAATACGTTGCCTGCACACGAACCTCTGATTTATTTCACTTATGAGTATGGAGTCCAGTTGTGACCATTTGCTTACAAAGGCCCTAAATATGTCTTTCTTCATAGCTGAGTAATATTCCATTATATGAAAATGCCACATTTTTTTAATCCAGTCTTCTGTGGATGGACATTTGGGTTGCTTCCACAATTTAGCTATTACAAATTGTGCTGCTATAAACATAGGTGCACATATATCGTGGTGATAGGATGCTTTCAGATCTTCTGGGAAAATATCCAGAAGAGGAATAGCTGGGTTGAATGGGACCTGTAGACCAAGTTTGCTGAGGAATCTCCAAACCGATCTCCACAGTGGTTTCACCAGTCTGCATTCCCACCAACAGTGCAGAGTTCCTATTTCTCCACAGCCTCACCAGCATTTGTTATTGGATGATTTCTTAATGCTGGCCAATCTTACTGGGGTGGGATGAAATCTCAATGTTGTTTTTATTTGCATTTCTTGAAAGACTAAAGATGTAGAACATTTTCTCACATATTTATTTGCCATTTGTATTTCTTTATCTGAGAAGTGTGTATTCATCTCAGATGCCCATTTCTGGATTGGGTCTTTGAATTTGGACAGGTTCATGTTTTTTAATTCTTTCTATGTTCTAGATAGAAGACCTGTGTCCGAGGGACAGCCAGCTAGGATTTTTTTTCCCAATTTGTGGGTTTTCTTTTCACTTTGCTGGTGATTTCTTTAGATGTGCAAAAACTTTTCAGTAAGATGAGGTCCCAGTTATTGATTCTTTGAACTGTTTCTCTTGCAGTTTGATTATTGTTCATGAAATCTCTGCCTACTCCTGTGTCTTCAAGATTGTTACCTACTTTCTCTTCCAATAGATTTAGAGTTTCTGTTTTAATATTGAGATCTGTGATCCATTTTGACTTGAGTTTCGTGCATGGTGATAGACATGGGTATATTTTCAGTCTTTGGCAAGAGGCAAGCCAATTTTTCCAGCACCATTGATTAAACAGGCTATGTTTTTTCCAGTGAGATTGTTTGGCCCCTTTGTCAAATATTAGGTGGCTGAGTGTGTTTGTGGTTATGGCTGCATCTTCCAGTCTGTTCTATTGATCCTCAGGTCTGTTTTTAGCCAGTACCAGGTCGATTTTATATAGTAGCTTTGTAGTATAATTTCAGGTCAGGGATTGTGATTCCACCTGACTTGTCCTTGTTGCCCAGGATTGATTTTGCTATTCTGGGTCACATCTGGTTGCAGATGAATTTAAGGCATGTTTTCTCTAGATCTGTGATGTACATTAATTGTAGTTTAATGGGAATTGCATTAAATCTGTATAACAATTTTGGTAGTATGGCCATTTTCACAATGTTGGTTCTTCCTAACCATGAGCAGGGGATGTTTTTCCATTTATTGAAATCCTAACTGATCTCTTTTTTCAGGGTACTGTAGTTTTTGTTGAATAAATCTTTTACATCCTTTGTTAGGTTGATTCCTAAATATTTCAGTTTCTTGGATGCTATTATAAAAGGTATGGTTTCCTTAATTTCTCTCTCAGGCTGTTTGTTGTTTGTGTATAGGAATGCTATTGATTTTTGGGTGTTGACTTTTTATCCAGGTACTCTGCTGAATTTGTCTATTAATTGAAGGAGTCTTCTTGTGGAGTTTTTGTAGTCTTCCATATAAAGGATCATGTCATCTGCAAATAGTGATAGTTTTACCTCTTCCTTTCCTATCCTTATTCCTTTTATTTCTCTCTCTTGTCTAATTGCTCTGACTAATACTTCCAGAACTATGTTGAATAGGAGTGGTGACAATGCACATCCTTGTCTTGTTCCTGAGTTTAAAGTGAAAGCTTTCAGTTTGTGCCCATTTAGTATAATGTTGGCTGCTGGTTTGTCATAGATGGCTTTGATCAGGTTGAGGTAAAGGTAACCTATTCCTATTTTTCCTAGGGTTTTAAACATGAATGTGTGTTGGACTTTATCGAAAGGTTTTCCACATCTATTGAGATGATCATGTGATATTTGTCTTTGACTCTATTGATAAAATGTATTACATTAATTGATTTGCAAATATTGAACCATCCCTGCATTCCTGGAATAAATCCAACCTGGTCATGGTGTGTAATTTTCCCTATGATTCACTGCATTCTATTTGCTAGTATTTTATAGAGTATCTTTGCATCTATGTTCATTAGGGAGATTGGCCTATAGTTCTCTTCTTTATTTGGATCCTTCTCTGGTTTTGGTATTGGTGTAATACTTGCCTCCAGAAATGAGTTAGGGAGAATTGCTTTCTTTTCAATTTCATTGAAGAGTTTGAGGAGTGTTGGCATTAAATCTTCACTGAATGTTTTATAGAATTCTGCTGTGAATCCATCAGGGGCTTTTCTTTGTCGATAAGTTTTTAATGATTTTTACCATCTCATTAATTGATATTGGGTTGTTCAGGATTTTTGCATCTTCCTGATTCAATTTTGGTACTCCGGGCATTTCTAGGAATCTGTCCATTTCTTCTGAGTTTTCTATTCTACGGGAGGAAAGATTTTCAAACTAGGTATTAATGATCTTTTGAATTTCTGTGGGATGTGTAGTCATTTCATCTCTTTCATTCCTTATTGCATGAATTTGAATTCTTTCCTTCCTTTGTTTAATAAGGTTGGCAAGGGGTTTATCCATTTTATTTATTCTTTCAAAGAACCAACTCTTTGATTCATTTATTTTTTGTAGTGTTTTCTTCATCTCAATTGCATTAATTTCTGCCCTGAGTTTTATAATCTCCTTCCTTCTTTGGGCTTTTGGTTTGACTTGTTCTTCTTTTTCTAGAAGTTTGAGGTATAGCATTCAGCTATTTATTTGCTCTCTTTCTGTTTTCTTTATATGTGAGTTCATTGCTATAAATTTCCCTCTGAGGACTGCTTTCATTGCATCCTACAGATTCTGCTATGCTGTATTTGCATTTTCATTTATTTGTAGGTATTTTTTAACTTCTTTAATTTTTTGTGTGACCCATTGGTTATTCAGGAGGTTGTTGTCTAATTTCGAAGTTTTTATGGGGTTTTTGGAGTTTCCTTTGTCCTTCATTTACAATCTCATTGCACTGTGGTCAGATAATATGCATGGGATAATATCAATTCTTTTGTACTTAGGTAGGTATGCTCTATGGGCTAGAATGTGGTCTACTTTAGAGAAAGAACCATGTGCAGCTGAGAAAAATGTGTATTCTGATGTTGTGGGGTGGAACACTCTGTATACATCTACTAAGTCCATTTGTTCACAACTTTGGTTCAGGTCTGTCATTTCTTTGCAGAGTTTTTGTCCAGTTGACCTGTCTCTTTGCATCAAAGGGATGTTCAGGTCCCCTATTACAATAGTTGTAAATATTTGGTTCTTCATGTCTGTTAAGATTTAACCTATAAAGTTTGGTGTTGCAGTATTTGGTGCATAAATGTTTAGGACTGTTATCTCTTCCTCTTGCAGCTTTCCCCTAACTAGTATGTAGTGGCCTTCTTTATCTCTTTTGATTGTTTTTGGATTGAAGTTTACATTATCTGCAAACATAAATAGCTACCCCTGCTTTTTTCTGGGAACCTGTTGCATGGAGAATTGTTTTCCATCCTTTAGCTTCCAATGTGTGGATTTCTTTTTTAGTAAAATGTGTTTCCTGTATACAGCATATTGTTGGATTTGTTTCTTAATCCACTCTGCCAGTCTGTTTCTTTTGACTGGTGAATTCAGGCCATTTACGTTAATGGTTATAACTGTTATATGCTGGCTTATTCTTGTCATGCTATTTACTTGTTGCTTTCCTATTTTTGCTATCTGTTTACTTGCTTGTTCTGCTTGAGGGTTCCTTTCTATTGTTGCTCTTGAGATTGTGTTCTCTTTTTTCTCTGTCAAGAATTTCTTTTGGTGCTTTTTGTAATGTTGGTTTGGCACTCATGAAGTTCTTCAGTTGTTCTTTGTTGTGGAAATATTTTATTTCTCCATTGAATTTGAAGGATAGTTTTTCAGGATACATCAGTCTGGGTTGGAAGTTGTTTTGTCTCAGAATCTGTAATACCTTGCTCCAAGCTCTTCTTGATTTCATGGTTTCCATTGAGAAGTCTGCTGTGATTCTGATGGGCTTTCCTTTATAGGTGATCTGTTTCTTTTCTCTAGCTGCTTTTAATATTGTGTTCTTTTGCTGGATATCTGGGACCTTGACTATTATATGTCTGGGTGTGGCTTTATTTGGGTTATCGCTTGTGGGGTTCTATATGCTTCGTTTAACTGCACTTCAGTATCTCTTACTGTGTTTGTGAAATTTTCTGGTATTATTTCTGCAAATCTTCTTTTTGTATCATTTGTGTTGCCTCCTGCTATTTCACTGATTCCTATTATTCAGATATTATTTCTTTTTGCCTCATCTTGGAGCTGTTGGATTAATTTTTTCTGGATCCTTGATGACTTTAAGAGATCTTTCCTTTCATGGTCGCTAGCTGCCATGCTGTCTTCAAGACTTGAAATTCTATCTTCAGCTTCATTGAAGCAGTTTTGCAAGCTCTCAGTGGAAGTTTTCAATTCCAGGCAATCTCTTTCAGTCTGTTTCATGCTTTCTAGTTCATTCCTAAATTATTCATGTAATGTTTCCATTTGTATCCTATGTTCTTCTATTCTTTTATCTGTTTCTTCTCTATATGTGCAGAACATTTCTTCCATTATTACTTTCATTTCATTTTTTGGCCTGAGATTATTTCTGCTTTAATCTCTTCTATGGCCTAATGGAGTTGTTTCTTTACTTCAGATGTGATCGTTTCAGAAATTGAAGGTATGTGGCTTCCTAGTTCTCCTATATCATTGTTTCCTGGACTTGCTCTGGGTGGGGTTGAGCTCTGTGGCTGCGTTTTGCTCCTCTGTCTTGTCATTTTGGATGTCAGATGAAAAGTGTTGAGTTACACACTCCCCAGACAGCTCACAGATGACTCTAGCAGCCCTAGTTTACCTGGTATCAAACTTTGCCCCAGATATTAGCTGCCCGTGAAGCACTGGGCCCAGGAACCCCAGACGATTGCTGAGGTGCAAGGCTCAGAGCCTACCTGTGATGGTGGGGGAAAGTTGTCTTGCTGGGCAAAGCACCGGCGTGGGCCTTACCTGTCAAATGTCCACTGCGAAGCCTGCTCTACTGTCACTGCCAAGCTGGGCTCCTTCTCTGTGGGAATCTTTGGGAAAGTCTCGCAGGCGCTGCTGCTCTGGTGGAGTTTATTCACCCAGCGGGCTAGAATCTCGCAGGGAAAGCTGTTCCCATAGCTCTGTTGAGCTGGTCTGGCGCTCTGCAGGAAATTGGCATGGGCGCTCTAATGGCACTCAGGGCTGGGCTGAACACGGTGTACCTTGGAAATGCTGCTCCCTTAGCTTCGCCGATCTGGTCTGGTGCTCTGTGGGAAAGTAGCGCAGGCGCGGGTGCTCTAATGGCCTGGATGATTTCTTGATGCTGGCCAATCTCACTGGGGTGAGGTGGTATCTCAATGTTGTTTTTATTTGCATTTCTCGAATGACTAAAGATGTAGAACATTTTCCCATATATTTATTTGCCCTTTGTATTTCTTTATCTGAGAAGTGTGTATTCATCTCAGATGCCCATTTCTGGATTGGGTCTTTGAATTTGGACAGGTTTATGTTTTTTAATTCTTTGTATGTTCTAGATAGAAGGTCTTTGTCTGAGGGACAACCAGTTAGGATTTTTTTTCCCAATCTGTGGGTTTTCTTTTTGCGTTGCTGGTGATTTCTTTAGATGTGCAAAAACTTCAGTAAGCTGAGGTCCCAGTTATTGATTCTTTGAAGTGTTTCCCTTGAAGTTTGATTTTTGTTCATGTACTCTCTGCCTACTCCATAGGATAGATTTTTTGAGAGAAGGAATTCAACACTTTCCCAGAATGCACCAAGCACTATTACTGACAGTTGCTAATTAGAGAAAGGAGGTGCTGCGCCAGAAAATTAACAAATGTAATGTCTGTTTCTTCTCCACTCCACTCAGTGAATTACAATCCGAACATGGAAGAGTAAAATTCTGAAGTCACTGTGGTTGTTTCATAAGGTGTGAAGTTTGTGGAGAGGCACAGTCTCTAAAAGCAGTCCTCTCTGAATTGAGGTCAGGCACCTGGCTGATCAAGCTAGTCACAGAATTCCTTCACCTCCCCACTGCAAGGTAGACATCCACAGGGATAGTGAAAAGAGAGGAGTGGACAGACACAGGGACAGTGACCTGGGAAAGGAACAATTCAAAAGTTTTGGAGATTGGCTTAACTCAAGAAAACAAGTTGAAGGACACAAAGTATGATACAATAAGTACAGCAAGGAAATGAAAAAGTTCAATGTAAGTGGTTTGAAGAGAGTGAGAAAAGATTGCAGAGAATGAAAAGGGAAATAATCTGACACCTAGAAAATTTGCCTAGAAATGAAAAATATGGGTTTCCAAAAATTTAACATAAATTACAGGGGACAGTGAGAGGCAGGCTAGCCTCTGCAGAAAAGGGAATTATAAAATGCAATGACAGATTAAGAAAATCAAGTTCAGAGGAGAAGAATGAGGCAGATAAATATGAAGAGAGATTTTAAAAGATACAGAAGGCCTATCTAGTTTTAAGTTTGTCTGTCAATGGAATCACAGAACAAGAAAACAAGAGAAATAAGAGAATCACAGAACAAGAGAAAAGAGTGAGTACAATGTGCTAGATACTTTTCAAACTTCTTAATGTGCGTTCACTTTTTTAATTCTCAAAGTGTCCACTTCAGCTTCTGCCTGTATAACATCATATGCCTCAGCAGGCCTCATGCTCAGGTATTCTGTTAGAGCAACGCAGCATGGATTAAGACATGGATTAAGGTTTCTTGGTTGGACTCATAGCACCTCTCTCCCCAAGCACATGTGAGGGCCTGTGTAACAGAATGGCTGGTTTACAGTCTTTCTTTTTTGCTATTTCTTATTTTTAAAGTAAAAGAAAGAAAACATACTAACAGGCACTTACAAAGTAGTACAAGAATAGTACAATCAAAACTGAATTACAGACAAGGTGACAGGGAATTAACAATGGCTATTGTATGACATATTGATAACATCAAGGTTGTTACTCAGGAAAACAAACACAGACATGCAAGATTGATCAAACCACTAATCATTAACTGTTCCTTACAATAAAGTGACATAACTCAGTAGTACAACCATGTTAGCCATCCTGCATATACATGTATATACACATAATTATCCCTTTCTTCCTTTTCTTCTTCCCCTCATCCCATTTGCTCTTTACTTTTGAGCAGTTTCCTTTCATATCTCCCAATTTATATTCATACTTTCAGGTTCTTACTCTAGTGATAAAATACATTGCTTGCACATGCACATCTGATTTATTTCACTTATGAATATAATCTGTAATTGTGACCATTTACCTATGAAAGCTTCAAGTTTGTCTTTCTTTATACCTGAATAATGTTCGATTATATTAAAATACCATAGTTTTTTTTTTATCCAGTCCTCTGTGGATGGATATTTGGGATGCTTCTACAATTTAGCTATTACAAATTGTGTTGCTATAAACATGGGTGCACATATATCACAGTGATACAAAGTTTTCCGGTCTTCTGGGAAAATACCCAGAAGAGGAATAGCTGGGTTGAATGGGACCTCTAGACCTAGTTTGCTGAGGAATCTCCAAACCAATTTCCACAGTGGTTTCACCAGTCTGCATTCCCACCAGCAGTGGAGAAGAGTTCCTATTTCTCCACAGCTTCGCCAGCATTTGTTATTGGTTGATTTCTTAATGCTGGCCAGTCTTCTGGGGTGAGATGAAATCTCAGTGTTAATTTGCATTTCTCGAATGACTAATGATGTTGAACATTTTCTCATATATTTATTTGCCACTTGTATTTCTTTATCTGAGAAGTGTGTATTAATCTCAGATGCCCATTTTAGAACTGGGTCTTTGAATTTTAGGAGGTTCATGTTTTTAATTCCTCATATGTTATAGATAGAAGACTTTTGTCTGAGGGGCAGCCAGCTAGGATTTATTCCCAATTTGTGGTGGTTTTTTAATGTTTACTCTGCTGGTGATTTCTTTAGATGTGTCAAAATTTTTCAGTAAGATGAGGTCCCAGTGATTGATTCTTTGAAGTGCTTCCCTTGTGGTTTGATTTTTGTTCATGAACTCTCTGCCTACTCCTATGTTTTCAAGATTGTTACCTACTTTCTGTTCCAATAGATTTAGTGTTTCTGTTGTAGTATTGAGAGCTGTGACCCATTTTGACTTGAATTTGGTGCATGGTGATAGACGTGGGTCTATTTTCAGTCTTTGGCAAGTGGCAAGCCAATTTTTCCACCACCATTTATTAAAAAGGCTATCTTTCTTCCAGTGAGCTTGTTTGGCCCCTTTGTCAAATATTAGGTGGCTAAGTGGGTTTCTGGTTGTGGCTGCATCTTCCGATCTGTTCCATTGATCCTCAGGTCTGTTTTTTAGCCAGTACCACGTTGGTTTTATTACAGTAGCTTTGTAGTATATTTTCATGTCAGGGATTGTGATTCCACCTGACTTGTCTTTGTTGCCCAAGATTGTTTTGCTGTTCTGGGTCTCTTCTTGTTCCAGATGAATTTGAGGAATGTTTTCTCTAGATCTGTGATGTATGTTAACAGTAGTTTAATGGGAATTGCATTGAAATTGTGCAACAATTTTGGTAGTATGACCGTTTTCACAATTTTGGTTCTTCTTATCCATGTGCAAGGAATATTTTTCCATTTATTGAAATCCTATTCCATCTCTTTTTTCAGAGTACTGTAGTTTTCATTGAATAGATCTTTTACTTCTTTTGTTAGATTGATTCCTAAATATTTCAATTTCTTGTGTGCTATTGTGAAAGGTATGGTTCCCTTAATTTCTCTCTCAGGCTGTTTGCTGTTTGTGTATAGGAATGCTATAGATTTTTGGGTGTTGACTTTGTATCCAGCTACACTGCTGAATTTGTCAATTAATTTAGTCTTCTTGTGAAGTTTTTGTGGTCTTATGTGTAAAGTATTTTGTCATCAGAAAATAGTGTTAGTTTTACTTCTTCCTTTCCTATACTTATACCTTTATTTCTCTCTCTTGTCTAATTTCTCTGGTTAATGCTTCCAGAACTACGTTGAATAGTAGTGGTGGCAGTGGATATCCTTGTCTTGTTTCTGACTTTAACGTGAGAGCTTTCATTTTTTGTCCATTTAGTACGATGTTGGCTGTTGGTTTTCCATGGATGGCTTTGACCAGATTGAGGTAAAGGCCATCTATTTCTATTTCCTGAAGGATTTTGAAAGTTAATGCATGTTGGACTTTATCAAAAGGTTTTTCTACATCTATTGAGATGATCACGTGGTTTTTGTCTTTGGCTCTATTGATATTGTGTATTACATTAATTGATTTGTGAATATTGAACCATCTCTGCATTCCTGGAGTAAATCAAATCTAGTCATGGTATATAATTTTCTTTATGATTCACTGCATTCTATTTGCCAGTATTTTATTGAGTATATTTGCATCTATGTTCATTAGGGAGATTTGTCTATAGTTTTCTTTCTTGGTTGGGTCTTTTTCTGGTTTGGGTATCAGTATAATAGTTTCCTCCAGAAATGAGTTAAGGAGAATTGCTTCCTCTTCAATTTCATTGAAGAATTTGAGGTGTTTTGGCATTAAATCTCTGAATATTTTATAGAATTCTGCTGTGAATCCATCAGGGCCTGGGCTTTTCTTTGTTGGTAAGTTGTTAATTATATTTTCCACCTCACTAATTGATATTAGGTTGTTCAGGACTTTTATAGCTTACTGATTCATTTTGGTAATTTGTACATATGTAGGAATCTGTCTATTTCTTGAGTTTTCTATCCTTTGGGAGTAAAGATTTTCAAAGTAGGTATTAACGAGCTTTTGAATTTCTGTAGGATCTGCAGTGATTTCATCCTTTTCATTTCTTATTGCTTTAATTTGAGTTTTTCCTTTCTTTTTTTGATAAGGTTGGCTCTATAAATTTTATTTATTCTTTCCAAGAATCAACTCTGATTCATTTGTTTTTTGCAGTATTTTTTTTTTTATCTCAGTTGCATTAATTTCTGCCCTGATCCTTATAATTTCCTCCCTTCTTTGGACTTTGGGCTTGACTTGTTCTTCTTTTTCTAAAAGTTTGAGGTGCAGCACTAAGCTATTTATTTGTTCTCTCTCTGTTTTCTTTATGTGTGAGTTCACTGCTATAAATTTCCCTCTGAGAACTGCTTTCATTGCATCCCACAGACTCCAGTAGGTTTTATTTGTATTTTTGATTATTTGTAGGTGTTTTAAAACTTATTCTGTGACCCATTGGTTGTTCAGGGGGCTCATTTCTAAGTGTTTATGGAGTTTTTGGAGTTTCTTTTTTATTAATTTCCAATTTCATTGCACTGTGGTCAGATAATATGCATATGATCATTTTCATTCTTTTGCATTTAGGTAGGTATGCTCTATGGGCTAGAATGTAGTCTATTTTAGAGAATGTCCTATGTGCAGCTGAAAAAAATGTGTATTCTGATGTTGTGGGGTAGAACAGTCTGTATACATCTACTAAGTCCATTTGTTCACACATTTAGTTCAGGTGTATTATTTCTTTGCTGAGTTTTTGTCTAGTTGACCTGTCTCTTTGTGTCAAAGGGGTGTTTAGGTTCCCTATTACAATAGTGTTATTGATTATTTGGTTTTTCATGTCTGTTAAGATTTGACTTATATAGTTTGGTGCTCCAATATTTGGTGCATACATCTTTAGGATTGTTATCTCTTCCTCTTACAGTTTTCCCCTAACTAGTATGTAGTGACGTTCTTATCTCTTTTGATTGTTTTCAGTTTGAAGTTTATATTGTCTGCAAACATACTAACTATCCCTGCTTTTTTCTGGGAACTTGTCGCATGGAGAATTGTTTTCCATCCTTTGACTTTCAGCCTGTGGATTTCATTTTGAGTACAGTGTGTTTTCTGTATACAGCATATTGTGGAATTGTGTTTTTAAATCCATTCTGCCAGTCTGTTTCCTTTGACTGGAGAATTGAAGCCATTTACATTCATGGTTATAACTGATATATCTTGTCTTATCCTTGTCATACTGTTTACTTGCTGTTGGTTTTCTACTTTTGCCATCTTGCCCTGCTTGAGGGTTCCCTTCTATTTTTGTTCTTGAGATTGTGATCTCTTTTTTCCTCTGTCTAGAATATTTTTTAATACTTCTTGTAAGGTTTATTTGGCACTCATGAAGTTCTTCAGTTGTTCTTTGTCATGGAAATATTTTATTTCTCCACTGAATTTGAAGGACAGTTTTGCAGGATTCATCAGTCTGGGTTGGAAGCTGTTTTGTCTCAGAAACTGTAATACCTCACTCCAAGCTCTTCCTGATTTCATGGTTTCTGTTGAGAAGTCTGCTGTGCTTCTGATGCACTTTCCTTTATAGGTGATCTGTTTCTTTTCTCTAGCAGCTTTTAATATTGTGTTCTTTTGCTGGATATCCGGGATCTTGATTATTATATGTCTGGATGTAGTTTTATTTGGGTTGTGGCTCGTGGGAGTTCTACATGCATCGTTTACTGCTCATCAGTATCTTTTACCATGCTTGCGAAATTTTCTGCTATTATTTCTGCAAATATTCTTTTTATGGCATTTGTGTTGCCTCCTGCTGTTTCACTGACTCCTATTACTTGGACATTGTTTCTCTTTGCCTCATTTTTCAGCTGTTGCATTTATTTTTCTCGACCCTTAATGACTTTAAGAGATCCTTCCTTTCATGATCACTAGCTTCCATGCTGTCTTCAACATCTGAAATTCTATCTTTGGAATCACTGAAGTGGTTTTGCAGGCTTTCAATGGCAGTTTTCATTTCCTGGAAATCTCTTTGAGTCTGTTTTATGCATTCTATTTCCTTCCTAAATTGCTCATGTATCATTTCCATTTGTTGCCTATGTTTCTCTATTCTTTTATCTGTTACTTCTCTAGATGTGCAGAGCATTCTTTCATTATTATTGTCATTTCAATTTTTCCTGGGAGGTTATTTATGATCTGATCTCTTCTGTGGCCTGATGGAGTTGTTTCTTTGCTTCAAATGTGATCATTTCAGAGATTTCAGGTATGTTGCTTCCAAGTTATCCTATGTCAGTGTCTCCTGCACTTGTTCTGGGTGTTCAGTTTTGAGATTGCATATTGCTCCTGCATCTTGTCATTTTGGATGTCAGCTGAAAAGTTCTGAGCTACTAGCTATTTACACAGCTCATCAAAGGACTCTAGGGACTCTTGTTTACCTGGATATCAAACTTATCCCACGATGGTATCATGCCATGAACCGCTGGGTCAGGATCCCCAGGCAATTGTTGGAGTACATGGCTCAGACCACAATTACAAT
Organism: Dinomys branickii; assembly: GCA_004027595.1. Lineage (NCBI taxonomy): Eukaryota > Metazoa > Chordata > Mammalia > Rodentia > Dinomyidae > Dinomys > Dinomys branickii. The sequence continues at coordinate 68,794 of PVLD010008657.1, forward strand.
CGTGTGGGAATGCTGTCCTTTGGTACCAGGGTCTCCAGGCCGTGGCTGGAACCAATGGTGGCTAGACAAAGGCTGCTGCTCCAGGATCCTTAGGTAGCCAGTCAGGGGAGAGCAGGCCTCACCTCCCAACCTAGAGGACCACAGAACCTGGGCTACTTGATGCTGCAGGTCTCACCCACCAACAGAGATGGGTTGCTCAGGTGCTGCTTCCCTGGGCCGAGTACCTTCCCTGTCCCAAAGGAGCACAGTGGAGCACGTGTGCAGGCCTCACCTGCTGAGTGTTCCACAGAGGTGGGCCACTCAGATGCACCTTCCCAGGCCAAACTCCTTCCCTGTCTCAAAGGCGCAAGGCAGAGCCTGGTTTACAGTGTTTTATTTATAACTTTCATATTCTTCTTTCTCAAGTCTCCAACCACAAGTTAGTGGGAAGGCTGCCTTGGGTTTAGTCTTTTTTCAAACCTAATTCCAGCCTGAAAATTAAAAGGTCATTTTAGGTAATAGTCACTCTTTTATAAAATATACTAGATCTCTCTGTCCTCCTCCTTCATCTCTGGAATACTACATGTTGGAGAGTGCATCAGGATGAATGGTTTAGGGGTACTCCTGGTACAAAAGGGGGAGTTCTCCAATCTTCCAAGTGACATAAGTGGTGTAATCTGCTGGTCTTCAGGACAATGGTTTTTCTCTGGGTCATAGCCCAGTAAGAGGCAACCAGGATTGGAGTTCTGCTGGCGTGACTCCTCATCTCACCTGTCCTAGCTGGCTGGGCTCTGTTCTCTCTGCATGAGTTCCCTCCCTCCCCATCACCACATCTCTCCCTGGCAGAGAAAGATTCCATGACACCTGGCTGAGTCTCCATGCAGTTCAGCCTCAAGGAACAGTTTTATGGCCCTGTGACTATTGCTCTGTGGCTCTTCCTGATTCTCTCTACCAGGCTCCATAGCAAGACTCACAACATTTTTCAGTCTATCTGAATCACAAGAAAAGTAAGGTTGGCTCAGAAAAACCAAATGTCATTGATGTCAGGCTGCAGATGACCCAGACATGGGACTGAAGCAGGCATATGCTTGTCTCAATACCTTCTTGCTTTCTCCTTTCCTCATACATTGCCTACATCATATCATCTTAGTATCAAGAAGGAAGTTTGATGAGTTTATTGTCATATCAAGAAAGTGTATCTGTCCACAAACTAGGGAAGACTTAAGTATGAATCCCTAAAACATGGCTGGTACCTCTTTAAATTGGGAGATAAAGGGTTTTTGAACACTCTTTATCTCAGTGATACTTGCTTCTCAAACTAATTTTCTTGTGGCTAAAGCCTAGTTTTCTCATCAGAAGCTTTCTTCTTTCTGATTCCATTTCTTCTGAAATATATGATCAATTCCCTGCAGGAAGATGGATAAGGTAAGAGAAAGTGAGCATATTAATAATGTTCAAAATAGCAGCACATTGACATTATACATAGTTAAATGATCATATCTTATGAAATAATAAAGTTACAAAACAGTAATTAAATTATAATCATATAGAAAGAAATTGAGAACCTGAATGCAAAGTCCTGAATGCAAAGTTAATTTAAATTGCACAGTAGTAGGCTTGTAGAGATTTGGGATGTTATTATTTTTTGAGTCTTTCTTTTGCAGTTTTCTTCTGGGCATATAAATTATGATTTATAATTTGATAAAATCATGATATGCTACATTTAAACATAGGACATTCAATCAACATACTCTTCATTCCTTTTGCCCCTTTGTGCTCTGATTTGTTCCTCAGGTTATACCTTCTCCCCCTCTGGTTCTGTACTGCTAGATGGGATTATCTTTTGCTGAGTTCAGAATTATAACACAGTTTGCAGCTGTAGTTCCATGTGAACTCAGGGATATATAACATGGATAATGGCCTGCTCAGAATGTTAATACTTCCACACTCTCATATCTCTTAAAATTCATCATTATTCTATGAGTTTATTTGGCATTGTATTATTTTAACATTTGAACAGCCAAATTCTTATAGCTCAGATGTATTTTGTTGTTAAATAAGAATTTAATTCCTATCCAATATTTTGTCAGCTCTGGGTGCCAGAGGAGACTGAGAACATACTAGTTTTTGACCAGGGTGACTGGAAGCTGACTGGGAGCTGTGGCTTTCTGCCACTGTCCAGCTTCAATGAGAAAATAGAGCACTAAATATCAATAGCCCAGAAAAAGATCAAAACTCAAAATCCAATGTAGAATTTCTATGAACTGTATTGCTTTCAAATGAGTGTAAAGTTAAAACATTGTACATTGAGCCTTCCTGTCAGAACTATATGTATACACATTATTAGGCTTCTGTTTGTTTTTCTCTTACTAACTAATCTTTTATTATAAAACAATATCCCAGCTACAAATTCATGAAGAATAAGGGAGAAAATCATTTTTCCTTTTGTACAGATCCCCTTTTACAGAACCATAGGAAGATACTTTTGGTCCTGGGATAACATATACAAAATGGGTTTTAAAATGCAAAATAGGAAAAATAAATGATTAATATCTATTTTAGAATGAACAAAGATTTATTATTGACCCACATAATTCATTTTGCAGTGAGACCTCAGGGTACTGAATATGGGCAAAAATAAGTTCCACAGTGTAGAAAAAGCACAGAGTTGTGGCTTCATCCTTCCTATAAGCTTACACTAAGTCAGCTTTCTACTCAGTTCCAGAAAATATACCCAAAGCCTTAGGACAAACTGATAAAAGGCTCCTTTTGGCATTTATCTATTACAAGATAAGATTTGATTTCCATCATGATTTTTGAGCCTATAAAATCAAGGAAGGAGATAAAGCAAATTAAATATCACATTGAATGTTTTAACATGAAACGTCGCTGCTTGGATTTGATATTATTTCTTTCTTTTGTCTTTACAGTTCAAGTTATCTAAGAAATCCTTTGTTTTGAAAGAATAAATATGTACAAATTCTGTAAGTCATGATATATTTTAAGAATTTTAACTTATAAATGGAAGAGTGAACAACTCCCCCCGAACCAAACTACTATTGAAAGTCAACATAAACCAGCATAGGGATACAGCCAAACACTTCCCATTACTCCTGAATTAGTAGCAGTGAATTTTTGTCTTGTGAAAGCACAAGGATGAAGGTATAGTAATCTCTTAGTGAATTAGCTCTCTCCTCAGAGCCAGCAAAGAACATTGATAGATAATGACAGATTCCCACGTCATTCAGCATATTCAGGATGGTAAATTATAAATGTAAATTTTAAACACAAGAATGAGAATTTAGATTTTGTTATGTGAGTCCTGATACATTAAGTCATCTTTTAAAGAAATTAATGTTGTTATCTTGTTAACTATATAACTAGCTCAGAAACATTTATGCTAACATAATTTCTGGTCTTCGGTCTTCATAACATTTTCATGCTGTGATTCCTATCCTCTGATAAAAACAATGAAGAACATCTATTGAGGCTCTTAGTAAGAATTAGGGCTTATTCTGTTTTACATATATTTTTTCATTTAATTTTCACATCAGTCCTCACTAATTTATTTCTTAAATATTTATAAAATGTCTACAACAAGGCTTACACTCCATTGGGTCTTGGTGAACCACTGTTGGGGAAAAAAGAAAAGTAAGAGAGAGAAAAATCACCACAGAGCATGCAGCCTGATGCCTGGCTTCTGAATTGTGAAGTACTGTCATGGTCCTAGAGAAGACAAATGTCCAGAAATACAATGGGCCCACCACTGGTAACCACACAGATGATGTTGGGCCTAAAACTTGACTTAGTGCTTTCTCTGAAGTCTCCTTGTTACTACGTTGCCTTTCTCTTACACATGCATGTCCAGACTCTCTCTGACCCCACCTCTGTGTCTTCTCCCATGCCCCAAATTTAGCACTTTATGTGATGTAGCTCTTAAATAAGGCTGTGTCTGAGTTTATACTAAGTACACGTTGTCTCCTTGTAGATTTTAATTCCCCAAAGACAAGCATTGCTATAATGCATAGTGTTCACCTCTAAGGTTGGTAATTCGATGCTTACTACCATGGCCCAGTGAGGAGGAAGATTTTCATTGTGTGAAACTTTTGAAAGAATGTTAGCCTTGAAAAAGAGGTAAGAACAGAGATTACAGTGTCAGACCAGCTGATATCAAAGTCACATTCTGTGTGGAAGATCTCAGGGACTTAATATTAGACATATAGGCTTAATATTAATCTTTAATGATGATTACAGTGTGTTGGTATAAAATTAACCAGTTTATATGTTGAAAATGTTTTCAACTATGTCTCAGGAGACATACAACCTAGGCTGAGTGGAGCAGGACACCAATCTACCCAAATTTCCATCAGGACTCAGACTAGAGCTGTGCTGTGCAGGGGAACAATTGCAGCTCAATGTCCTGACCTCCTCTGGGAACTTATTAGAAATGAAAAACACCCTGGATCTGACTTAGACCTGCAGAATCAGAAACTCTACCTGTGGTTGTCTTGGTTACTTTTCTCTTGTTGTGGGGACAAAATACATGACACCCAAAATTAAGGAAGGAAAGTTTGTTTAGCTCACAGTTTGTGGAGCTTGCAATCCATACTTGGCTGGCTCCAAGGCAGAGTGGCACATGGTAGAAGGTGACAGTTCATGGCAGCGTGGAAAACAGCCAAAGCAACAAGAGCACAAGTGGGAAGTGGTGGCAAGCAGCCTCTTTCCCTCCCTACTACCTGCCCCAGCGTGGGTGTAGCACTCATACTCATGAACCAATCACAAACTCTAGAAGTGCCCCCCTACATGACTGAGTGAGGCTTTGCGGGGATATCCAGACACAAACCATAACAGTAGACCAGCAAATAGTAGCTAAATAAGCCCTCTGAATCCCAGTGACTCAAATTGAAAATCCACTACTGTGCTGAAAATATACACATGTGATTTTGTATCAATTTCTTCTTACTCTCTGGACAACAGCTTAAAAATTGGTAAGTGATTTACACTGCAGGGTAAGTCAAGTGGTTATGTGGCCTCTCCCACTTTTGATAGTCTACAGTTCTGCTCTTACGTGCTGATGGTACATTTTCTAATCATTTATATATCAGGATTTGCTAACTGCATGATGGATAGCATTTTGAATAATTATAGGAAGTTCATAAAATATAAAACTGAGGCAACCTGTACAATTTGTTCAGGTACACTAAAAGAGTTAAGTAGGAAGCAATGGCTAGAATCCATGATGTAGTTTACAAAACAGTGTAGTTAATCCAGTTGCTACACACATTCAGCTCAGCATTGCTGGCCTATTTTTAATTCAGAGTTCACAATCAGGAACAATACTTTCTGGTTTTTTCTTGGTGAACCTTAACCAAATTTTCAATAGTGTGAACTAAGACTACTGGTGGAAGATTCTAGTGGAGAAGAGATACAAACCAATACCCAGATATTGTGGTGTTAAGGTGATGAAATCCCTTTTTTTTGTGTGCAGAACTTTGTTTACTTTTACAAAATAATCTCCTTTCATCTTATTTCGTGCCAGTGGAGTAATAAAAATGTAAATATATTCATTTAAATTTTATTTTAATTTCTTATCACTTAGAAGCCAGAACATTGAGTCTAATCACAATATTTAGTACAATGGATATACTATATTGAACATTTACAGGTGAATAATCTAAAAATATAGTTTGTAAATTCAGTTATGATTAAGACTCATAGATTCTAATTTGAAATGAAACAAAAAGTACTTTTCTCTCCACTGTCTTGTATATAGACTTGGATTTAGCTAGCTCTTGACAATCTATTTTATATGCCTCTTGATGACATAGAGAAATCTTTGGATAAAAATTAAGGAAACCTACCTTTAAGTTTCACCTCTGTTTTTATTTCTTATCTATAAAATAATGATTATTTTTCAGTGTATTTCCCAAGGGTTTATTGAAAAAAAAGTATGATAATATTGGAGATATTCTTATTTATAAGGTCCTTGATTTGGTTTATATCCTGATTTTTATGATAGTGCCACTTTGATTCTAATTAATTTGGTTTTACTAGTTTTAATGCTTGCTTGGGAGTGAATATGCCTGGAGAGTTTTTCACGAAATCCCTTTGGGCTTGTGATAGACTGGGGTCAACCTAAGAATACAGTACTTCTGAATAAGGAAATTGTTGTGGATTTTTGGGCAAAAAATAGGCATACTCAGAAGTGAATGAGAATTTCTTTTAAATCCTTCGTATCTGATTCTGTGGAAAACGTTTCAGGGGCTCATGTTCCTTAGGTTATTCCCACAGGGTTCTCTTTTAATTTTTAATTTTATTTTAAACAGAAAAAAGTAATGATACCAATAAAACAAAGTTTCAAAATAGGCTAGTAGGAGAATAGCATTAATTAATATATTGTGTATTATTATATTTACTGTAGTTGTTCAGAGTACAAGATATAGGCATGAAGTATTGTCCAAGAAAGCACTAGCACAAAACTTTCTTTTCAGCAAACTGAGAAATCAGCTGTATAACTATGTTAACTATCTTGTGTATATCTACATTTTTCCTTTTCCCTTCCTTCCTTTCCCCTTTCTCCCCATCACAGTTTTCTTCTCTTTTGAGAAGTTTCTTTCCCTATTCACAATATCAGTTGTACCTTTTAGATCTTATTTACTCTTTCAGTTTCTCATACTGGTGAGACAATATGATGCTTACACATGTGGGTCTGATTTATTTCACTTATGAGTATGGTCTTGAGTTGCATCCATTTACCTATAAAAGTCTCAAGTTTATCTTTATGGCTGAGTAGTATTTCATTACATAATTGATTTTTAACTTCTATTTGTTTTTCTTTTTTTGTCCTTTTGTGGTAGGGTTTCACTATGCAGTTTAGGCTGGCCTTGAACTCACTTTGTAGCCCAGGCTGTCCTAAAATTCACACCAGCCTCCTGAGTGCTGGTCTTACAGTTGTACACCACCATGCCTGGCTGTAATTGATTTTTTAAATCTTCAGTTTGTGAAGTGTGAAGAATCTTACAAAATTGTTATAACGAAGTACAATTCACAGGCATATACTGCACAGTTTCCAGCACAAAGACAAAACTAAATATGTATTTTATTTAAGTCCTAAGATGAAAGAAATAGATGCTCTTTGTGTTCCTATGTATTTTTAGCATTTGAAAATATTTTTAGTCGCATTTATCTTCAATAATTTTTATTTATGTTCAAGGTTATTTTTCTTTTGAAAATGTTAGTAATTTTAAAATGTTTACAGAATTCTTATTCCCAGACACTAGATTAGATGCTGGGAACACAAGAGCTAGCAACAAGTGTGTGGACAGCGTGGTGTCCAGGGAGCTCACATATAAAAACTTAATTACAACAACGCAAGATCAATCTCTGGGGGCTGGGGATATAGCTCAGTGGAATAAGTGCCTGCCTGGCAAGCACAAGGTCCTGAGTTCAATCCCCAGTACCGCAAAAAAAAAAAAAAAAAAAAAAAAAAAAGATCAGTCTCTGATAAGGGTTGTGGGGAAATGCATCAATCTGACTGGGATATCAAAGGCATAATAGCTAGGATTCATGAAAGTTTGACTGTGGAAATGAGGAAGGGGGAGATAGCAGCGTTATTCTGCGGGACAAAGATTTTGAAGAGTAGCAGGTTTTCACAAGAAGATGATGTGTTCACTACCAAATGCAATTATTTCAGGTATTTTTAAGGCACCCAGATAGAAGACCCTGTTGACAAATGATTTATACGGTGTGAATCCAGAGATGGATGTTCTACTTTAGGGATTAGAGCTTAGGAATCATCAGCATCTAGATAATAACTTTTCCATCTTGATAGTATTACATTAATATAAATCACTTCAAGAAAGACCTGTAGTTGAGGTACATGAATAGATCAACATTTTCTGTTGGCATCCGGGGGTCACAACTTAAACAGAACAGGTAAGCACGTGAACTGGAATGTGTTAACTGTTGGAGTGTATTAACTGTAGTGTATTAAGCATTAATACAGTAGGTATCATCATTTAAATGGATGAGGACAAGGATATGTTCTCACACAAACTGAGAATTCATCCAGAAGAGACAGACTGGAGTCATACATACCACAGAGAAGTCTTGGCCTCCTTCAGTGGAAAGCTTCCCCTTTACCATGACTCAGCGGTCTGTCTTAAGAGGTAAAAATATTTTTTCAAATTTCTTTAACTTTTACATGAAATAACAAAAATAGTAAAATAAAATTAAAAATAAACATAAAATTAAGAGGTCCAAGTTTGGACTTTACCTAAGATACACGTAATTATAGCCATTATCAAATTAATTTCTTTTTAATAAAAAATGCAGCATTATTTGTCTGCAGTTGACATGACTGCAGTGAATATCTTTAGGTAAAGCAGTTTCTTGCGATGGTCTCATCTCTTTCACTTTCTTGCTGATAGTCGGTTTGGAATGCGTAGTTGCAAATGTTTGTCTTAATGTCATTTTATGGGAGAAGGAAGGAATGAGAAGACTTTTTTGTTTAATCTCAGGTTTAGAAATGAAATATTAAGAGTAACTAAGAGTTGGCCTGGCATGGGTATTGCTGAATCAAAAGTAGCCTCTGATCACCCAGAGCACACAACAGGGTGAATAAGCCTGCAGATCTGGTTGAGTGACAGTACTCACTAGGAAGACAGAAGGGGGGTGAGTTGATATACACAGCTATGAAAACGTAACTTGGATTCAGAAGCTCACCTTAAAGACAGGGCCTTAGAAATTTGAATTTCTGTCATCCGTCTCTTCCTTTATTGCCAACTGCTATAATTGTTAGACTCTGAAAGATAGGAAACTTGAACAGCTAACAAGATGGAAGAGATGCTTAAACTTATTTATAATGCAACAAATACAATTGAAAAAAGTAGATTGAACTTTATACCCAGTTTTAGCAAAGACTGCTATGTTGGATAATTTGTAGAGTTGACCAAAATATGGAGAGAAGAGAATGCCTGCTAGGGGAAGGGGCAAATTACATTCTCTCTGGAGAGCGTCTGGTGACACTTTGAGAGATGAAGAGTGAGGATCGCGTGGAAGCCAGGGTCCCCCTCACCAAGGTCATCAAGCAGGTGAGGACGACAGTGATTATCACAATAGAGTTTGAGTCAGGCCACAGAGGCTCCCACTCTTGGGAATAAATAAAGTAAAATGTGATGAATGATCATAAGCCATATGGGCAGATTTTAAACACAATGTTGTATAATATTAATAAACATGAAGATTTATAGCATAATGTCATTTATATCAGTTAAATTGTATTTAAAATAACATTGCATATTTGTATATACATAGATAGATAGATATTAGCTGACAAGGCAATTAGAGTTGATAAATAGATAAAAGAAGTTATCAAATTTCCCTCCAGGTAAGGCTTTGACAAACACCAAGCATCTTTTAGCAGAATCCTACAGAGAAGGGAAGATGGGCACTGGGATGAAGCAATATAGTAAAGTTTAAAAAATAGGATGTCTAGCATGGAATAATGTGCCTTATTTTGAGGAGTGAGATTAATTCAATTATCGGAGAAAAATAAAGAGATAGAGAGAGAGGGAAAGAGAGGGGAAAGGAAGGAAGAGAAGAGAAGAGAAAAGAAGAGAAGACACAGAGCAAAGGACAGAAAGAAATGTAAAGAGAAATACATATAAAATTTTATAGATATGAAGAAAAGTCAAATGGCATTTTTTTATGCTGGAAAGATGTATATTTATAATTAGTCCGCTGGAGTCAATTTAGATTATCCAAGTTTTGTTGGCAACAGCCAAAGCATTGTAGCCAGGAGCCATAGGAACACCTGCCCTCTTTTGTCCACGAGGCTACTGACCTGAGCCACATCAGCCACAGAGCCTCTCTTGGTCTGCAGCGATGCTTGCTGGCCCTGATGTCCACATTGAGGACAAGTGTGCCATTGTTTTCTCTCTTCTTTGGGGCAGACTCAGTCATCAGGGGAGCTTCTGATGGCACTCTGGGAAAGTGTGTTTTTCCTGGGCACTATACTGAGGCTATGTGGGCTGCTTTGAGCCAGAGTATCATGGCAACTAGGTGAGTGACCTGCAGGTCTCCTTTTGCTTTGACTTCACTTTGGGAGGTACATGGGTTTCCAGTTCTACTTCCTGCACCACCTTGGTGAAAAGGTAGTATGAATGCTATAGGTTGTACATAAAAATAAGTTCAGTATCTCAAAAGTGCAGCTACAAACATTTTGTAAACAAAATTATAATGCAGATCTGGGAGGACATTTTCAAAATCAATGACAAAGTGGTATCTGAGGAAATCTATGTAAATTCACAACCTAATAGCAAGAAATATTTATCATGGAGTTCTCAGAAAAAGCATAACTAATAAGAATTTAAAAGTTTGCCTAAATTTATTACTAATTAAATTAATATAAACAAAAATAATTTGAGTTTTCACCTATTACATTGTCACAAATTACAAAGTTTCACCAGCACTGGTGAATGGAGAGAGTCTGGAAAACGCCTACTCTATTGATGAAATATATAATTGGCACAGCCTCCTTTGGCCATATCAGTAAAAAATTAAGATGTGTATGCTATTTAGAGTGCACATTTCAGAAATTACAGTATGCATTTACACATATGTAGAATTATATTATGTAATATATGAAGTATGATGGAAAATATGATGAATATTTAAATTTTAAAATATTATTACAGTAAAAGATACATTGCCATTAATCCCCTTCAGAAGACTCCCTTCATCTTCAAAAATACCTATCCCATCACTCTCCCTACTTTCTGAAGCAGTTCTGGAAGTCTTCTTTCACCAGTGTCTTTAGTTGTGCTGTTGTAGATGCTTTGATGCCCTGAGTGGATGAAAATTTTTACTGCTCGTCGTCATTTTGACCTTGAGGAAGAGCTAGAAGTCGCACAGCACCAGAGCTGGTGAAAAAGATGGATGAGGGCACACTGTAATTTTTTGATGAGGCTGCCTTGTAATTGGATGGCACTTGACAGCAGTATTCACTGTGTTTTTTATTAGATCCCTCAAAGACATTCACAAAAGACAAATTCCAGAACTGCTTCAGAAAGCAGCAAGAGTGAAGGAACAAATACATTCACAGTGAGAGCATATTTTGAGAGTGCTTAATGGCAATGCGATTTTTACTGTAAAAATTGGATATTTACCATATATTTTGACCACCCCTTATACATAAATGTGTTTATACACACACATATCACGCATACAAACACACATAATTTTATAACTTGGGCAACTTATTCAACTTCTATGTATTACTTTTTAATATGTAAAAAATGAGGTAATATTGATTATAAAGAAAGATTTATTTATATGTAAATCACTTAGAAGTATATGCCTGGTACATAAAAATAATAATAATAATAATAATGACAACATTAACAACAACATCATGCTGATGACTATGACTATTAGTAGGAGCTGGGGATATAGATCAGTGGCATAAACGCCTGCCTAGCAAGCGCAGGGTCCTGAGTTCGATCCCCAGTACCGCCAAAAAAAAAAAAAAAAAAAAACAAGGACTATGACTATTAGTAGTTGCATTTATTGCAAAAATGTTATACCAGCGTAGGGGAAAGTATAACTTTCAACTTGCTAGATGTTAGATATGCAGAATTCATGTCCTCTGAATTGAAGAATGAATTCCAGAGGACAATGGAGGTTAAGAATAGTGTCCTGGTTACTTTTCTTTCATTATTGAGACAAAGCACTGGACACCAAAGATTAAGGAAGGAAAGGTTTACTTAGCTTATAGTTTGAGGAGGTTTCAGTCCGTAACTAGTTGGCTCCAAGGCAAGGTGGCATGGCATAGGGGCAACACTTCAAGCAGAAGACAACAAAAGCAGCAAAAGCAAAAGGCAGGTGGACAAGCCTCTTTTCCTCCATGATATTATATGTAGCCTACTTGCCCTGAACAGGGGAGGTTGTTGGTCCTTCACACACACACTATCTCCCTGCCTTCCTCTTGCACAGTCTCAGGATGAACACAAAGTAAGGACACTGGCTCCCTGCTGAACCACTTAGTTAAACTTTTAAGCTCATCGAGTTGACATAATCAACAACATCCTAGAGCAGTAAGGACATGTCCTTTTCATCCCAGGATGTAGAACTGCTGTACTTCTAGACTCCTCAAGTTGACAGCAGTGTATCAACCATAACAAGTAGGAAAGGTTTACTGGGGAATAGGAATAGCTCCTGAGAGAAAGGAGGAGTTCTGGAAATGGGTTGTTACCTATGCCCTTTGTCAGGGGTGATTTATACAGAAAGTCATAGTGTGGTTACAATATGGGTCAAAGCACCATCACCCTATAGGGTTACAAGCATAATTAGTTAGCTCTTATTGATCCAACAGGAAAATGGGTCACACAGTAAGGATGCATCCAAAGAACAAAGGCATTATGGGAAGGGATGAGTCTGGATGCTCTGGTCATCCACCTGGGTGATAGATGTCTATCTGGACTTTACTGGGTCGGGTGATATCATTCTAGCATGATACTTCTCATCCCTCGGGGAAGCGTGTAGATGTCGGTTATTTCCTGTCTATCTTGAGGCCTGGTCTCCTTCAGACGCGCCTCTAGTTCTGATGTCTTTATTCTTCCTGCTGACTTCCTTGAGAGCCCAGTCCCTTCCTGACTATATATTAACTTCGGTCTAAATTTAGCTGCCTATAATAATACCTTAGAATGGCAGTTGAAATAATTATCACAGAACCATCCAATGACATGCTCTGTGTTATAATGAAACAAGGAGATCCAAAAGCACATTATTAAGTGAACAAAGGAAATGCAAAGCAGTGTGTATTCCACATGCTGATGCATAGGACTAGAAAAGCACAGAAGATACTATACATAAGAGCATATAATTGTTAATGAAGATTATTTATGGAGCCTGAGTGGGAGGGAGAATCTTTAAACTGCTTGAATTCTTAAGTCTTATTTTTTTATGGTGATAAAAGTACTGTCATAATAAATATAAACAGAAAATATTTATTGAAATGGAAACCACTTTGAATATATACTTAAGGGAAAACAGCAAGCTACAACAGTAAACATTTATTTACCCTGCAATTCATGCATACATATTATGCTGGTGAAAAGAGTTCTTAGTCACTGCAAAATTCATGACTGAGGCATTGATAATAAAAGGTTAATAAGAAAAAAAGCATAGAGAATTATTTAGTATAAGTTTTATGTGACTTCAGACATGACCCAAAGAATCAGGGAGACAGCCATTTTGGCGGGGAGCTGTGCAGAAGCATCACTGGGAGACAAGTGGGTGTCATGTGACAGTGATAATGGGAGAGGGCCCTGGTTGGTTGGCTCTTCTCCTGTGCCCTTCTGTGACACTTCTTTCCTCTAGCTGTAAGGTGGAGGACCCTGGGCAGTGACGACCTTACTGTGACAAAAAGAATAAAACAGATCTTTAAAATTTAGGAATTTGTTTAAGGTAGGTTAGTTCTCTAGCCTCCTCATGCTGAGAGTGGAAATTGGCACCAGCGTAGTGCCAAAAAAGACTCAACCCTCCCCAGGCCGTCTGAGGGACCCAACCTTGGCTAAATCTGCACCCCGCATTTCTTTTTTTTTTTTTT